>OVAN01001964.1:0-36563 GCA_900406275.1 Anastatica hierochuntica | reverse complement strand
AGACAAAGCTTTCCTAGCAGAAGGTACTACTTTAGACACAGAGGAATCCTCGACATGAGGTAAAGTCGGTGCCGAGGAAGACGGACCAGGGAGCCCAAATCGTTTGCGCGGGTAAGCTTGTNTAGACACAGAGGAATCCTCGACATGAGGTAAAGTCGGTGCCGAGGAAGACGGACCAGGGAGCCCAAATCGTTTGCGCGGGTAAGCTTGTTCCTGAGGAGCATCCCTCTTCTTTGAAGCCGGAGGAGCCTTAGTCTTCCGCGGAGTAGTCCGCTTGGTCACCTGAGGGATCTTGGGAGCTTTGGGGGCCTTGGGGACGCGCGGAGCCTTGGGAGCCTTGGAAGCTTTAGGTTTCGATGCCTTACAAGGCTTAGACAGAGGGGCCTCAGATGTTCCAACCCGAAATTCTAAATCGCCATCCGGGTTCCACCAAGATGGATGCTCCCGCTGAGAGTGCTCCGATGAAGCAGCAGCTCGCACCTTTCGACGCATGAGTTGACCATCCGAGACATCCGGAGGGTCAGCCTCAAAATGCACACTAACATCATGGAGATTTGTAGACGACACTGGCAGAGATTGAACTTTCTTCCCCGACTCCAATTGCTTGTCAATTTTCACCACCGAATCAGAGAGACGCTCGAGAGCCGAGACCCGTGGATTCGAAGGTGGCATAGTCACCCGTTCTAGTGCTGGCCTGCGTGATCGGACCGTTGTCGAGCCTTCAACAAGATCATCCATATCATCTCCTCCCATCACCAAATGAGAATGTGATAAGGGTGCCACCTCCTGAGGAATCGTCCGTGGCTGAGCTACAAGAGCAGGGGTGGGCTCAGTTGATGGAGAGTGATGCCGACGACGAGAGGAGGAGTGACGGCGAGATGGATCCTCATTACGAGGTAAGTGATCATACTCGGCAGGAGAAGCGACATGGCGTGGAGGAGAAGAGATATGACGGGAAGGGTCTGGTGGCCGTGAATGATCCCGACGTGGAGGAGAACGCCTCTCATACCGACGGTCATGTATCCGTGCATGATCATGGCGTGAAGCTTGGTACCGGTCACGGCCAACCTCATCATACCTCTGATCACGTCGCTGATCAGCCCTCTGGTCACGGGCATGACGTGAATAGCCATGCTGTCGATGAACAGCCACTTGATGAGGCGGAGAAGCTCTCCTCCGTGGTGGTGAAAGAGCCCGAGCTCTCCAGGGGAGATGATCACGGCGTGGTGATCGGTGCGTAACATGACCCGGGGAAAGTTGAGTAGTGCTTCTCTGTCGAACATCATGAGACGGTGGAGAGGGACGCTGATCACGCACAGGCTGTTCAAGAGTCGGGCCACGACCGTGACTACCCGAAACAGGTGATGTATCCGTTACCAATCCAGTCTTTGCTATATCAATGGAGATAGGACACATCTTTTCTTCATGGAGGAGTGAGTGGCAAGAAAAGCAATGCTTCTCCAAACGTTCATACACAAACTCCAAAGTAGCTTCCTCACGTGTATGGAACGCAAATTTCTTTGCCGTAACTAATGGTTTCAAGGCATTCACATTAACACGGACTCGTCCCTCCGCCGGATCCGAGTCAACATAGGTACCAAGATCATCACCAATAGCCTTTAAAATGTCAGGTTGATGGAAGTGAATGGGTAAATTCTTAACTTGAATCCAAAACGGAATAAGCGATGGGAAGGAGTCGGAGACAATCGGTTCCCACCGTTGAATGACCAGCATCCAATGCTTGAAGTGATACGGCGCGTTCCGCAACACCGAGAGAAGAGACTCCTCCGTTTCAAATCGGAAGCTAAATTTTCCACATCCCAAATCCTTCCCATGAATGACACCAGCAAGTCCCCAAACCTGAGGGATGAAGTTGATAACCGCTTTCGGTCTTTGAACTCCAGGGTGGAGCACACGACCAATTAGTGTAAGACGATTAGCCTCGATTAGTGCCGTGGTATCAACTCGAGGGAGCCGAGTAGGCTGTTCACGGATCCAGCTGCGGGAAGAGGCCACTGCTTTGCCTTTCTCAGCTTCAGAGAATCGAGGAGCCATAGAAGCAGGACAAGAGACGGATCCGAAGCAAAGAGAGCTTATCTAGAAGCCAAACAAAACAACAGGGACGTAGACTGCACCAGGCAGTAGTAGTAATCAGATATGATTAAGAACAATGAACTTGTGTCCACCAGAAGTCTCACAGCACAATCACCAACTCAGAAGAGCTGACGGTTCACGGAGACGACAATGAACCTCAACCAGCGATGAGCAACAGCGGAGCCCGGCAAATCTCAGTCACTGTTGGATCAGAGAGCATAAAGAACTACACAAAGTAGTAAGACAGAGTAAGAACCAGGGACATCAACAGCAGAGATCACCACCTTCAACACAACGTAACATCCACTAAAGAGATTTACGTATGTTGCAAGGAGGAAGCCCTAACGTGCTGCACACAGATCAAACACACGCAACACACACAGCAAGCAGAACGATGGGTTGAACAAAGGTAAATGGATCAACAAAGACAAAAGGAGAGAGTGCCATGATTAGGGGAGTCACGATCTGATCTAACCACATCGAGGTACTCACGACCACGAGAGAGCATCAATGATCCACACCGTCAAACCATCGCCGCGAGCGTCAACGAAAGGAGAGCTGTCTCTGAGGTGGATGGGAGTGACGCCGCCGTCTGAGGGAGAGTATCAAAGAGAGGAGCCGCCGCCTTGAAATCACCTTCGTGATCGCCTTCGTGATCACCGCCGCCTAGGTTTTGCTTCATATCACAATATGTCTAGGACGTATTTAGTATATTTATTGAAATTTGTATACATTTTTTACTTTTTTCGAGTTCATATATTTTTTTAATTTTTTGAATTCGAGTTTAAATGTTTCGGGGTTTCCACCTTTTTTTAGATTTTTTTCGAGTTTTTGGGTTTTCGAGTTTCAAATTCGGGTTCGATTCAAAATTTACAGACTTTTCGGATTTTTCGAAATTTCGGTGCAATTCAGAACTTTCAAACTTTTTGGATTTTTCGAATTTTCAGATATGGTTTTTGTTTTTTGGATACTTGTTTGGATTTGGATTAAGTTATGATAAACTCTAATATTTGAAACACCATCGGACAAAACGATTGGGTATTTTTTACATAATTATTTGGGTTCGAATCTAGGTTTCTAGGTAGAGTTCGTTCAGATTTTTGGATTTGGATAAAATGTTCGACGCTACTTATTTTCATTTGGACTAGGTAAGACAAGACAACGTACTCATCTTTAACAACCAACCCTTTCTGATCGGATTGAGTATGTGATCTCCTCATTTATTCGAGGAACTTTTACATCTAATAGTTTTGATTTAATCAATTTCATCAAAAAGTATATTACAAGTTAATAAGGTATAGTGGACTTAGTCTGCTTGAGTTATATGCAATTCTTCTTCTTTTTTTTGACACAATTATATGCGATTCTTCACATTTTGAAAATTTGATTGCCCTACCTTTTTATCATTCATTTCATCTTTTTAAAAGAGTTATTATATATAACTAGATAAGGTCTCATGTGATACACACGAAATTAAATATAAAAATATCATTAATAATTTAGATTTTAAAGTTGAAATCCATGTAACTATAACCGTAAATTTAAAATGTAGATTAAACAATTATTAGTTATTAAAAAATTATGAACTACAACAAATATCATCCAAATTGATCTAAAATTTTTAATATCAAATGAAACAATGTTCTTAATTAAATATTATAATTTATCATATTTGCATACATAATAATTAATATATATTTTAACAAAAATAAAATATTTAATATTCAACTTCCAATGTTTAATGGAAATAGAAAATTTACTTATTTATGTAAAATAGAAAATTTACTTATTTATGTAAAATAAAAATTTGATTACACGAAATTGGAAATTTTAAATACTTGACAGATGTCAATAATCCGATCAATTAATAACACGTGTCAAAATTTCGTGAGTTATAACTTGACGACGTGTCAAACTCACGTCAAATGCACTCTACTTTATATAATAAGATTAGCTTTAATTTCAACATTTTATAACTATTCTTAAAATATTTGAATATTTTAATTTCAAAATTTTACACCAGAGATGAATCAGAGACTAACATGCCGAGTCGCAAACGAAGAGATTCGTTTGGCAGTCTTCTCCATTGGAGCTGATAAGGCTCCTGGTTGTGACGGATTTACGACGACTTTTTATCATCGGTATTGGGAAGAGATTGGACCGGATGTGTGTTCTATGGTGCATCGATTCTTTGATCAAAACCATATGGAAACAGGCGTTAATCATACAAATCTCTTTCTCATTTTGAAAACAGAGAATGCGACTCATATGCATGACTTACGGCCAATAAGCTTGTGTACCATTAGTTACAAAATCATCTCGAAAGTCTTGGTCATGCGGCTAAAGAACATTCTTGGTAATTTAATCTCAGATTCACAAGCTGCTTTTGTGTCAGGGAGGAATATCTCTTATAACATATTGGTCGCTCATGAGTTAATGCACACATAGAAAACGAAAAAAGATTGTTCCGAATCATATATGGTTGTGAAAACCGACATAAGTAAAGCTTATGATCGGGTTGAGTGGAGATTTTTGGAGCAGGTAATGAGTCATATGGGGTTTGATGGTAAATGGATTCAGTGGATTATGAGTTGCGTCTCCACAGTTAGCTTCTCAGTTTTGTTGAATGGCTCGGTTCATGGTGAATTCAAATCGAATCGTGGTCTTCGCCAAGGAGATCCGCTCTCCCTGTATTTTTTCTTATTGTGCGCTGAAGTTATGAGTCAAATGGTAAACGACGCAGAGATAAATCATGGATTTCATGGGTTGCAGATTCATGCTCAGTGTCCGGCAGTGACACATCTTTTGTTTGCGGACGATTCATTATTCTTCTATCGTGCAGACATACATGACGCACAAGTATTGGCTCGACTACTTCACAACTATGAAGTGATCTCTGGTCAACAAAGAAATCTGGCCATGTCCTCTATTTTCTTTGGTGCAAGGGTTAAGATTGAGATGAAACAAAGGATTCAACAGATCCTTCAAATAGATAAGCTCAGTGGCGGTGGCAAGTATCTTGGTATCCCTGAACAGAGTGGTCGTAGCAAAAATAAAAACATTTGAATATGTAGTACAAAAGGTTAAAGAGAGGACTGGGAGTTGGTACAATCGATTTTTATCAAGGGCAGAGAAAGAGGTTCTCATAAAGCCGATACTTCAAGCAATCTCGGTGTTTTCAATGAATTGCTTCTTAATGCCAAAGACTACTTGTGCGCAAATCGATAGTGCTTTAAGGGAGTTTTTGTGGGGGGGGGGGGAATGGCCAAAGGAAGATACCTTGGATTGTATGGAAAAGACTTTCAATTCCTAAACAAGAAGGGGATCTAGGCTTCAAAGATCTTCACCAATTTAACAGAGCGTTTTTGGCTAAGCAAGTTTGGCGTATCTTCAACAATCCGAATAGCTTGCTTGATTGAATCTACAAAGGAAGGTACCATCAATATACCTCATTTATTCAGTCTCCATAGAAATAGAGAGGGTCTTATGGGTGGAACTCTGTCCAAGAAGGTCGACTCATATTGAAACAAGGGCTACAAGTTTGGTTGGGACATGGGAAAGATATAAATGTGTTTCACGACAATTGGATTCCATCGAGCCCATCAAGGTCAGCCACATTTATGGGATATGATTACCATCTAAAGGTTAAAGATTTATGGAAAGAAGGTACAAGACAGTGGGATGAGAATAAGCTACAACACTTCATGAATCATGAAGATATTGAGCTCGCCAAGTCCCTACACATATCCAACCATGCCGAATACGATGTGTATGAATGGCCATATAAGAAAGATGCAAGATTCACGACTAAATCAGGGTATTGGTTCATCACTCATGTCTTGGCGGAGCAAGATGCTTATGTTCCACCTAAAGGCTCCTTTGTACTAAAGAAAAGAATATGGAAGCTTAAGATTCCCCCAAAGATTCGGTTTTTCACGTGGAAAGCTATCTCTAAAGCTCTACCAACTGCTGAGAGGTTAATAACTAGACAAGTTAACATGGATTCGAAATGCCAGCTTTGTTGTATCGAAGACGAAAGCATCAACCATGTATTATTTGAATGTATGAGAGCACAATTGATATGGAGATGTTCTGGAAATTAGACAATGCACACGCCTTAGGCTGAGTTAGAATACAATATCAAGACAATGTTGAGTATATATGATGATGAAAGCCTACAAGATCATGAGAGATTACTACCATTTTGGATCATGTGGATGAACTGGAAATCGAGAAATGAGTTTTTATTTGCAAATCGGAATATAAATCCTGTACAAGACTATGGCCACACCGTTGATGCGGTAACAGAATGGCAATTAGTGATGGAAGCTCCGTTAGACAGAGAAGAGGTTGTGCGGCCAAGAAAAATGCGTTGGGAACCACCACCTGCGGATTTCCTAAAGTGTAACTTCAATAGCTGTTTTAATCACCATTCTAATGATGTGAGCGTTGGATGGATTCTTAGGAATAGTGATGGTGGGTATATTAAATCTGGTAATGCAAAAATTGGGAAGGCATGTACCTCGCTCCAAGCCGAAGCAAAAGTGTTTCTCTTTGTACTTTAAATTATATGGATCAATGGGTAGACAAAAATATGGTTTGAAGGCGATTTTTCGGTATTAACAAAGCTAGTTAACAAGAGCGAAGAAAGTATTGAGATCGGCAACCTTTTATGTGATATCAGGTGGTCGATTAGGAAGCTGCCAGAATCATCTCTAGACTGGATAAACAGAGAGAAGAATACAATTGTTGATTTACTTGCGAAAGAAGTTTCAAATTCAAATGTAATGTGTCAAACATATAACTCTGCCCCATGTTGGATGGTTGATATGTTGTATTACCCTTTTACAATATAATGTATTCAGATGTTAAAAAAACTATTCTTAAAATATTATTAAGTTAAGTTTATTTCGCTAAAAAATATTTAATTGTCCGGCTAGTTATTTGATATACCAGTTATGCTCATTATATTAACTAGATGATTATCTGCACTGTTTTGGGATTTTTTAGATGTTCTTCGATGGAGAAGAACAAGAACAAATTAACGATGGTTTTAGGGTTTTTGAGGGAGAAATCAAAGAAGAAGAAGATGAGCGAAAGGGATAAAAAACAATGCAAAAGACTTTTCTTTATTGATTGAATAAGAGGTCGATTACAATATGTATCTGTGGGTGTCAAAGTTTCGGATTGGGGTCCCTTGAACTAGGGTTCTTCCCTTTGTATTTATAGCTTTTCGAGTTAGGATTTCCATTTATCTTATGGATCGCTCTTATATTCGAGCTTATCATACAAAAAGAATATTTCCCTATATTCAATTAAGGCATTTGTTCTTATCTCTTAAGATCTTAGACCGACTTAGGGGATATCCGCCCTACCTTGGCTATGACCTCGGCTTTGCGATGGTGTCCTTGTCTATGGCCTGGGTTATCACCTACAACCAGAGGGTTTATCTGTGTCTCCTTGGTCTAGGTTATAGCCGAACTCTAAGGGAATAAATTTGCCCCCAAAACGCGCTATGTGCAGAATTTTTCGTAGTTTCATTTTAGCAAAGTATATTTTTATTTATGATTTATAATTAAAATTATATGATCAAAACCATACATACAATTTAAAGAAAAGATGTAAAAGTGTTAATATTATTGCCAATTGTAAGCATCGAAACCAAACCTAAAAGATCATTAAATAACTACAACATGATATTAATTAAGATCTCAAGGATTACTATCGATTTTGCACAAAAAACATTGTATATTAATATGGTAGCTCATATTAACTATCCTCAATTAATCTAAATTTTTGTGAAACATCCTTTTAACTGATGAAGATATCTTAATCATTAGTTCGTTATGATGTTTCATTGTTTCTTTTTGACGGTTTCATTGTTTCAATACAAAAGATGAAAATTTTATAATTACTATTAATGGTTTTTAATAAATTAATTTTAATAGGACACATGTCAATCTTCCGAGTGATGACGTGTCAACACATTGGAGAGAGTTGACATCGTGTTATATCTCTATACTATTATTTGAGGAGTACGTTTGGATATATAACCGTAAATTTGTAAGAAATTACATTAGATGCCATTGGAAAAAATGAAAAAAATAATTATGGAAAAAAAGGAAAGATCCTCATGTATATATAAAAAATAAGATCTAAACTAAATAGCAAACTACTAATTATGACATTTAAATAAAAAATATTGATTATGAGATAACATTTTTCCACTATTACATGTTTATAGATATATAATCATATTTTTACCTAAGCATGATTGTACATTTAAATTAATCAAATCCTTTCTATAAAATAGTTTATAATTAACACAAGATAACAATAAACATAATTATATAACTCATACATTTATTATATTAAAAATTACAGAAACATTTATATTTACAAAATTTCGGAGAAAATATAATTAAAAATAATTTTATAACTATTGTCTCGCACATTTGCGCGGGTGTAATCCTAGTTATAGATTAAACATGAAGTTAATTATTTCAAGATTAATTTTGGATAACCATTTTTTACTAGTTACGGAGAACGTTTATAAAATCTAACAAAAGGTCCAAGTTTTGTGGGGACTAGATTTTGTAGCTTTTAATGTTCTTTTGTTAGTGTCAATGAAGTCTCCAAACTCTGTAAGTGTGCAACATGTAAATTAGAATTTGTTCCAAGTACAATATTATTGTCTTATGTATATTTCAATTTTAGATCCATTGTATCTTAAAATCTTCGATTTGCCATATTTATTGCAATGGAGAATAGGATTCATACGCAGATCCGTGAAAGTATTAAAACTATCGACACAAGACCGACACTGAAGTATTGAACTATACTATAATTTTCCGCAACTAACATGACGCATTCTAAGTAGTAGACGAAAGATTAAAGTCTAATGATATTAATTTAATAGACACAATAGAAGAATTTCGGGAGACCAAGGTCCAAAACGTAAATATATTTTGTTCCATATATTTTTATATGCATGATCATGTATTTAATAGATCCAACCAAACACATACACATAAAACAATGAACGTGCATAAAGTTATAGAAAAGAAAATAAGGTGGTTTACTATTACAAAAAGAAATAAATAAATATACGTGATTGGCAATGGAACTAGAAAAAAAAGCAGACTTCTACAACTCTTTCTTGTTCTGTAATCAAACCTTAAAAAATATGGTAAAAATCAAACCTTAAATTGGATACTTTCGGAAAGAAAATGAAAACTACTCAACTAAAGAGTTAATTAATTTTCAAAAATATCACAATTCCACTAATTTCAGAGAATTTCCTACAACCTTAAGAAAAAGACTTAAACATTTGTGGTGTTTATTGGAAAAAAATATTTATGTGTTGTTCGTTTGTACATCCAGATACTGCATCTGGATGTAGATGTCGGATGATGTTCGTTTTGTGCAAATTATAAACATGATCTGGATGAAATAATTGGATGCAAATCATAACTCATCCAAAAAATCTAGATATTTTGGATGAGTTTGTTAGTAGAGTTTGGATGAGTTTTGTTCATCCAAAAAATTGTAAAACCAATAAAATCGTAAGAAAACTGCCAAAACCGCAAAATCCAACAAAACCGCAAAAATCGCAAAAACCGCAAATCCAAAAAAACTGCAAAAACCATAAAAACCACAAAATTTGTAAAAACTGTCACTACCACAAAATCCGTAAAAACAATCAAAACAAAAAAATCTGTAAAAACCGTAAAAACCGCAAAAACCGTAAAACCCGTAAAACCCGCAAAAACGCAAAAACTGCAAAACTAACAAATCAACCAAAAATCGCAAAACCCGACAAAACTACCAAAACCGCAAAATTCGACAAAACCGCAAAAACGGTAAAAACTGGAACTCCGTAAAAACCTTCACAATCGCAAAATCCGCAAAAAATCGCGAAACCGCAAAATTTGCCAAAACGGCCGAAACCGCAAAATTTGACAAAACCACAAAAACTGTATAACCGCAAATCCGTAAAAACCGTCAAAATCGTCAAAAGCGCAAAATCCGCAAAAACCCGTCAAAACCGCCAAAATCGCCGAAACCGCAAAATCTAACAAAACAGATAAACCGCAAAAACCGTTAAAACCGCAAAATCCGCCGAAACCGCAAAACCACAAAACCACAAAATCCGCCAAAACAACAAAAACCGCAAAAAACTGCTAAAACCGCAAAATCCGAGAAAACCGCAAAAACTGTAAAAATCGCAAATCCGCGAATTCGCCAAAAACGCAAAATCCACCAAAACCGTCGAAAACCGACAAAACCGCAAAAACCGTAAAAATCGCAAATCCGTAAAAACCGTAAAAACCGCCAAAACCGCAAAATCCGCCAAAACTGCCGAAACCGCAAAATCCGAAAAAACCGCAAAACCGTAAAATCCGCAAAAAAAACCGCCAAAACCGAAAAATCCGCTGAAACCGCAATATCCGTCGAAACTACAAAAAACCGTAAGAAAACCGCTAAAACCGCAAAATCCGACAAAACCGCAAAAACCATAAAAATCGCAAATCTGCAAAAACCGCAAAATCCACCAAAATTGCCAAAACCGCAAAGACCGTATAAGTTGCAAAACCGAAAAATCCATTAAATAGTAAAAATCGCAAAAACGCGAAAAATGCCAAAACCGCAAAAAATGCAAAAATAATTATTTATGAAAGAGATGAAATTATTTCATAAATATATTTTTTAATAAAAAAAATAGTTCGATATATTTGGATGCAATTACAAATGCGCAAACGAACAAACTTGCGTTCAAATGTTGCATTTGGATGCAAAATCCAAATGCAAAAACGAACATCATCCATATACAACAACCAGTTGCAGCATCCAAATGCAACATCCGGATGCTGCATCCAGATACACTAACGAACGGGACCTTAGTATTTTTATGAATTAAAATAATCCATTCATTTGAGCTTTCCCTAATTCACGCAAAAAAGATAATATTATTTTTCTCTTGGCAATATATAAATATATATATGGGTCTTTGGTCTTTTCACTCATCCCTTTAGATTCGTCTCATTTCATGGTTGTCGTTCCAAACAAAATCTTATCCTTTTCAGGTTAGACCATATATGAATTGCTCCGCACGAACGTCTCTCGTTTCCATATAACTCTGCACGTACTGCTATATTATATTAATAAAAAGCATCGAGAAAAAAAATATTACTAAAAAGGAGATATCTCTAACTTTTAAAATATAAAATTCTACTATATTAAATAATAAAATTTAAGGATAATTACGATAGAGACCTAATTTCTCACAACCACTATCCTCGTATTTTTCTACGCGTGTATGTAAGTTTCGAACCCTACACACACGAAACACTAGCTTCGTGAAACTAATACAATTATGGTTCTTGTCTATGGCCCTCGTAACTTTTAAGTATTTATGGATTTAACCCTCATATTAATACCATTATCAAACTTGAAGTTAAGTAATTTGTTGGAAGTAAAACAATTTTGTTGTTTCGATTTATGTCGATTGATAAGCCTTAACCAATTATGTTTTGTAACACTTTGTACCAATCATATTTTTATAACGATTAGCATGCTTATTATGCATGTTGTTTGACCAATTATGAGTGCAACAAACGTGACAGCAACTTTTTTTTTGGTAGGTACGAGATTAAGTTAGAATAATCAATGATCCAGGCCTTAATATTATCCCTGTTGATTTTTTTTAAACCTCAACAAATTTGGAGCTTAATAAAACTATACCTACTATTCGTACGCATAAATTTGTTTATTAATGTAGAGAAAATTTTCTTTGTCAACTAAGTGTCTTTATATAAACAAAAATAAAATGGATAAACGGATGGTGTCTTATTAGTCTTGAAAATGAATATTTAAAGTCATTATTCTTTCTTTTTGTTAAAATGTTCAAATTATTGACAGATGATTACAAATAAATGAAAAAATTATAGGTTAAAAAAAATCTTAAGTTACTTGGACAATTTATTAAAAGAAGACTTTAATTGATGCATCTTGTTTGCGTTGCACGTATGTGATGAACTTAGATTTGAATAATAATGTCAAAGTTATATAGTCCTCTCCTATCTAACTCGTACCTAAACACAAACATGTGCATTAATCTTATCTATTCATCATCTCCTATCTACTTATTACCTAAACACAAACATACGCATCTATCTTAACCGAGACTTCACCGATTTATTTATTACATATATGTATATATATATGAATTGCATTCTAGAAGTGATAAATAAAGTTAAAAACGGATAGGTGGAAAAATCTGTGACACTGTACTGCTGAAAATAAATTATATATGGAAGGAAGGGACCGAAAAAAATAAAAATAAAATGTAGAGAGAGGAGAGAGAAAATATTTCTTTTGGACTCTCAACCCAATTCAGCGTTCTCCCTAGCCACCTAGTCTACCTGAAGAGTCTCTGGTGGCTGGCGGCATGTCCTTGCCTTCGTTCGCCATCCCTGGTAAGTCCTCTGTTGTCTCTGCCTCTATCTTTCCCATTTACTAGCGTCCAACATGCTCGTCGTCTTTGGTTCTCCACCGGGAAGGCGTCGTCCCGATGGACCAAACTCTATCTCATGGATGTCCGCGAAGCAACTGGAGCGATGGCGAGGATGTACGATGGCGAGAGATTTAGGTGCTCCATGTGAAGAACTTTGACGATTAGATCTTTGGCTAGATCTGGATCAGATCCAGTGTTTTGGGCAAGGAATGCTTTGGAAGAGCGTCGCTGTCTCTCCATCTTCTTCCTCTACCCTAGATATGATCCTCTCGCTTTCCTTCTCTATCATGAAGTTAGGGATCCCCTCATCTCCAAAATGATTTCTCTATTTGGAGTTAGTCGCGATGTTGAGGCTATCGGTTCGCTATTCAGATTTCCTACTCAACACAGCGGTGCATCTCCTCTGCTAATGTCGAACTCTCTACGGAGGCTGAGTCGAGTTCGGGGGTTTGGGGAGGCCCTACCACTCCTCGCTGCAACGGAGAAGTTTACCACTAAGTAAGTTTTGCCTTTCGAGGTTGAATCCTTTTGGTTCGACTATGTTCTTCATTTTTTTAGGTAAGCTGCTTTATCGGGTGTCAAGTTGCCTTTCCTAACAAGTCGACTTTAGTGCAGTGGCCGGAAACTGACCATCTATTTCTTCGCCTATTGCATCACCAAGTCACTACCGATTTGCTCTTGCACAAGTCTAGGTTTGGGTGTTTGGATTAACATCCGGCGGGTCAACTATTTTGGACAATTGGAGCCGACTATGAGCGGAAGCCAGGGCCTGCTCTACCCTTCTACATTGTGGCACAAAGGATCCTTCTTTGGGTCTTTTCTCCGTCCAATTCTCCTGGAAAATTTGTTAGGTAATTGGTTTCAACGACTCAACAAAACCCAACCAATACTACCTTCTACCTGAAACTAAGTGTTGGTTAGCAATTCACCTTGTTAACATTAATCTAGATAACTAGCAAAGTGTTATATCTAAATTAGTTTTAAAACTGTTATGAAATTGTTACTTTAAACATGTTTATGTTTTTTGTGGATTAAAGCAACTTGTAAGTTTCATTAACTAAACATGTACTTGTACAACTTTCATATTCAATATGATCGATTCGCATTTTATCAAAAAAAGAGGCAAAAAATGATTTATAAATCCTCACTACACGTATTGCATAGCCTATTTTTATACATATAAGAGTAGAAAATTTAAAAGATTAATATGAGTATGTTTTACAGGACTTTTTGTCACAACACTTTATTAAAATTTTTGTACAAAGTAGCAGCACATAGCAAAACTCTTTAAGCTAAAGAGTCTCCAAGAGAGCTTAAAATACGAGAAATAAAATGAAAATTGATAATAAAAAAAAAAAGATGAAGAAACATTTTTAATTTCACATTGCAAGAGTTAAAACAAGATTTGGGAATCATAGAAAACTTGAATCTCCATTAAACCTTAGGATCTGGCTTTACGAATAGCTGTTAGCAATGTCTATGTTTTAACCTCAATAATTGAGCCTATCTCCAACTACAAGTCAAAATACTCTCCTAAAGAGACATTTGTATCGAAGGGAAGTGAAAACCTAATTCACAAATTAGAGATGTCGTGTGCCATGACACATCAACATAACATCGGACCCTTGTCCATAAGCCATCAGTCGAACTAGGTAAGGAAATATGCCGAGATGGAATTGCCTCTTGGGCTAACATCCATTGGCGTGTATCAGCAAGAGCCTTACATATAACGTCTCTTCAAAAAAAAAACCGGGATTGAAGATTCATTCATTGCTTGCCTTTCACATATACCATAGAATCCAAGCCAACAAACAAACATCTCGTAAACCAGTAGAAGGTAGATTAGATATCTTATGCTATTTCTCGAGAAACATCGAAATAAATGGAAAGTGTGAAAAATTCAGCAAAGAGAATGTGCGAGCTCCTAGACTTTCTGCACAAAAAACAATGTAGCAATATATGATCCTCATTCTTCGTTTCACCGCATCTAAAACAGAAAAATTCTGCAAACACTTCTCGATTTTATAGCTGTGAACCAACATAAAATGCTCCTGTTAATGTCTTCCATAGAAAGGATTCTAACTTTGGGAGAGTTTGTAGTCGTCAAACGCATTTCATCCAGTTAAAATGAGAACCGTTACTTGCCTCATGCTGAGTAAGAAGCTGATACACATATTTTGCAGAATAGCATCCATTCTTTTTAAAAAAGCCATACGAGTTTATCTTCCCGTGGAGTGGAGCTTAAAAAAAATCTTCTTAAAACGTCACAATATTGAGGTATGTGTCGGGCTACCTCATTCCAATTCCATTGTTGATGGTGGGATGAATCAAATCCTTGACCTTCAAAAAGAGATTAGTAACAAAGGCATGTACAATCGGGCGAATAGGTTCTGCTTCCAATAACCACACATCCATTGAAGGCCTCTTCAACGTGCTTTCCATCTCAAATTTCATGAGTAAGTCTCCTAGACAGAGATCAATCTTGCCATTCCGAACATCAATGATGACACCTGCAGTTAGGGCTGGGCACGGGTCGGGTACCCTTAAATTTCGGGAGACCTTTGACCCGACCCGACCCTTGCGAGTAATTGGTTTTTAGTACCCGTACCCAATTTGAAAAAACGGGTACCCTTAAAATAATTGGCGACCCGCGAAATACCCGATCCGTTACCCGCCTAAACATAATATTTTACAATTACAAACCACAAAATGTGAATGAAGTTAAGTTAGATTCTTTTTCTAATGTCAATGGGCTTTCTTAATGACAACAAGGATTCTTTTCTTTTAATGTAAATGAGCTTTACAAGTAATAAGCCAGTCAAACATACTCTGACATTAAAATTGTTCGATCAAAACATAACTGACATTAAAATTGTTTACATATAATAATAAAATAATTTTATTAATAAGGCTACTACTCACAGGTCGGGTAATTTTGAATAAACGATACCCGTTACCCGACCCTTACCCGCGGGTAATAAAAATATATTACCCTTTACCCGACTCAAAAACTAAAAGTACCCTTTTTCGAGTCGGATACGGGACGGGTCGCGAATCGGAGACGGGTAACAGGTATTAGTGTCCAGCCCTTCCTGCAGTAGCCAAGAAGGCTCTACCAAGGATGATGGGATCCCTTGGTTCCTCGTCAAGCTCGAGTACCACAAAGTCTGCAGGTATATAACAGCAACCAATTTGAACAGGGAGATCCTCTAAGACACCCATAGGAACGCGTACTGAGCGATCTGCTAGCACAAGAGACATCATGGTCTCCTTAAATCTCGTCATCCCCATCTTATTAGCCACAGAGAAAGGCATAAGATTAATGTTGGACCCTAAATCGTAGAGAGAGAGCTCAAAGGTGAGGTCTCCAATCTTCATAGACAAAAAAATGGTCCCGGATCTCCGCGTTTCTTGGGCATCCGATTCAGTAGTACAACACTACATTCTTCAGTAATCATCATCACCCCTTCTTCAAGGCTGGTCTTGTTACTGATCATGTTCTTCACGTGTCTTTTCAAAGAAGGAACCATCTGACACACATCAATGAATGGAAGTTTTACGGTAAGCTCACTTACAAGCTCCTTGCACTTTGCATCTTCTAATTCTTTTCGTCTCTTCTTTGCAGGAACAAGATATGGGACCTTAGGGGTGTAGACACGTGGAGGTGACGAACAAGCTGCAGAATTTTTCTCAGTGAGGTGATCGATCGATCCACCTATATCCTTCGCAGATTTCTCTGAAATTTTAGCATTCTCAGTGTTTTCTTTAGGGTCTTCTTCCAGAATGATAGTCTCCTCCTTCTCCTTAACCTTCTGAAGCACTGGATTGAGTTCCTTGCCACTACAGAGTGTAATGGCTTGGATGTATTCCTGATTTCTTAGATTTTGCTCAGCTTTTCCTAGTAGAGTCCCTGGGACTCTCTTGACTGCTTCAGCACTCTAAGCTAACTGGATGTCCTTCTTCTTCATATGTGCAGAGAGAGATTCGAACTTGTTATTAAGTTCATTGTACATGTCATCCACTTTAGCATTGCTGACCTTGTGTCCCTCCAAATTTGTTGCATCATTGCTTCAAGTTTATTTTCCTGAGGGGCAGGCTCTTGTTGAAAATTTTGAAACCAGAGAAGTTCCGAGAAGTCTGTCATTTATTCTAAAACCCCGGCGGAAAATTCGTCACGCCCGAATTTTGCACGGACGTTTTACCCTGAAAACCTGAACCCGAGTTTTGCACAAATTGTTTTCCTGAAGATCCTTGCTGAAAACCACTGCTGCCCGAATTTTGCACGAAGCTTTTTCCAAAAACATTTCCAGAACCCGAGTTTTGCACGAAAGTTTTATCTTGTCTATACCCCTGTAAAATGTGTTCAGCAGACATTCCCTGGAGAAACCATGGTAAGGGAAATCTCTGATGTACTCTTTAAACCGTTCCCAACCCTCAAAGAATGACTCAGTGGCCCCTTGCTGAAACCCGAAGATCTTGTTCCGCAGTTGGTTAGATCTGGACTTAGTGTAGAAGTGAGCAAGGAACGCTCCCTTGACTTCGTCCCAAAAGATAAGAGATGCAGGGGGAAGTGATTTGTACCATCTTTGGGCTTTGTCAGCCAGAGAGAAGATGAACAACTTGCACTTCAGGTAATCTGGTGGAACACCATTAGAGCGAGTGGTGCTAGCATTCTCTTCGATCATCTCCATATGCTCCATTGGATGCTCAACTGCAAGGCCATGGAACTGATTCTGCTTTACCAATTGGATCATATGAGCTTTGATCTCGTAATCCTGCCTCTCAATAGGCGCTAGCCGAATGGGACTTCTATTCATGAAGCATGCCTCCGGTGAATCAAAGTCTCCGATAGTGGGTCTCCTAGCCTGCTGCTGCAGGCCCTGCGGCGCCAGTGGCACATTCTGATTGTGCCACACATCTTGAGGTACATTCTAGCCGTCATGCGGCATCAATCGCGGTACTAAGCCCTGTTGGCCCAAGCGCTGCTGCTCCAGATGAGCAAGATCTTGAGGAAATTGTTCTCCTCCTACAGCTTGTTGACCTAGTGGAAGATTATGATCATCCATCTCAGCTAGTTTCTTTGCTTTTCTGTTAGTACGTTTAATTCTAGCGAGCTCCAAATTGTCGTAGGCGATTAAAGACTTAGAACTTTGTCCTTTCCTTGTCATGCACCTGAAACACCAAAGAGAAGAAGTAAAGAATGCGTAAGTACTAAAAAAGAAATTATAGACTAAATCCTAGAATAAGAATCAAAGGCGTTGTTTGGTCCCTGAAAACGATGCCAAAAACTTGATATCTCAGGTTTTAACCCTTAAACTACACTGCAAGTGCACAGCAAATCGCAGTAGTATTTCAGGGATCGAATCCACAAGGATCAAGATACACATTATGATTCTTAATTTCAGATTAAGCTAGAAGACAAAAGATGGTTGTTTGTTGTTTTTGAGTACGAAAGTAAATAGAAGCGAATGTTAAAAACAATATAAGTCAATGGAAGAAAAGCGTCAGGTCTCGAGGTATTTTGCAGGAAGTCATAGTCAATGTTCAGGAAATCAGACAAGAAAACAAATTAAGATCCATTCTAGAACTCAAAACACAGAATTAGACAAATCTCCTCCCGGAGTATTTAATCTCTATACTTAGAATAACGAAGACTAACTCCCGCTGAATTCGATAAAGACTAAGCATGCATTACTGTTCAAGTTTGATTTGTTCACAAAACACCTTAACATCAATTCCCATTGGTTAAGGATATTTTGCTCATCTAAGTGTTTTTCAGGTTTCAAAACCAATTCCCATTGAATTTATCAACCTGAAATCATGATCTAGGTGTTCAATCAAGTTCATGCATTAAGATTCACTTAGATGAAGAATTATGAAGATAGTTTTCTCTTGTCTAAAATCCTAAATCATCAAAACATGAAAACCATTGAAATCCCTAAAACCTAACAATAGAATTACTCAGACATGATCATGGAAGCGAGAGACATGGTTTTATTGAAAGACATAAACGAATTAAAAAAGGGTTCAGAAAAACTTCTCCAAGAGGTTAAGGTGAAGAGATTCGTCTCCCAAAGCTTACAACGTAAATTCAAATCTTCCCAATCTGTGAAAAAGAAAGTAAAAAACCTAAAAAACGTCTTAAGGTTCTCCTTTTGTGTTTTCAGGCTTTTTTTCTCGAAATTAGGAAATCACAAAAGGAAAAAGTAATTATTTTTTCGTCAGGAGGGTGATCGATCGATCACCATGGTGGATCGATCGATCACTTATCGAACCGGTGAGGATCGATCGATCCACTTAAAGTGATCGATCGATCACTAATTCCTCAGCTCCGAATTCTTCGTTTTTTCATCAAAAGCCCTCTGAAACCCTTCAGAATCATCATATTTCCTTTGAACGTGTCCCAACACCTAAAACACCTGAAACAAAAGAGAAAAGACTTCGAAAAGTCTAGAAAATGTTTGAAAACCACAAAAGATGTTAGTAAAAACACAAATATATCATTAACCTCATAATCTCCTCATTATCTGCATTGGACGTAGAGAGAGCCACTTTAAAAGCTGTTTGAGTATTCTTAATCAACTAAAGATTTGTAGTTTGTTTCCCTGGTCCATTTGATTCATATCGACATCGGTTCAGCTTGAACTCAACAGCTTGCGTACCAAGTCCTCGCCACACATGAGAGATCAACTCATATATCTCATCATTATCACGTAAACGATAGTCAAAATGGAATACCTTCTTACAATGAGGTAAAGTATCATCAACATAAACCAACAGTGGGCGATGATCTCATCCTTCGAGCCGTAAGTACTCAAATCTACCGAATGGGATAGCCTCTATCCAAGCATTGTTGGACATGGCTTGATCAAGTCGCACATGGGTAAGATGATCGTAGCGCATACCCCTCCATGGTAAATAGTTTCAAGAATGCTCAATATCCCATAAACCATTCGTAGAGAAAAAACTTTGGATTATGAGTTGATTTAATCAAAGATTTGAGTAGTTTTTGAGTTTTAATAAGTTTCTAAATGATGTTAGTGGATTACGAGAATTATTGTAAATTCGTTATGAAAGTTCTTTACAATTCACTTAAAACCCTGTGAATTCGTTATGAAAGTTCTTTATGTAAATCATTTTATATCATTGTTTTTTTTGTCACGAAAGGTAAAAATTGATTAAACTTCACAAATCGAAGGATCTTGAGCACAAAGAACTCGTCGCAAGTGAATCAACTAAAGTGTTCGCATTTCTTGGAATAAAAGAAATTGAGAAACATCAAAAGAATGAATAAGAGTCCGAATATCGGAAAGAAGACCAAAGATGTCGATATGGTCTTCATGTCGATTGATCAAATTGAACAACACCTTGGCGTGCGAGTGCAGAAGCACATCATCAATCCCTAACACAAACGCTTATCGTAACCCTGTCCAGACAGTAAAAGCTTCCGCTGCAAGACATGACTGTACCTCCTCCTTGAAAGAGCAGTATTTGGCGAGTACAAAATCACTCGGAGTATGAAGTACCCATCCCCTACCACATCGTTTACTGGACGCATCCACCCAGCATTTGAATGAAGATGACAAAACCATAGGTGAAGCATCATGAGTCTCTTGAACCAACGGAGGGGCACTAAACCCAGAAACCTTCGTACGGAGGCTTGATGCACTTAACCATTCCCGTGCGCCATCAATAGCCATGTGAATAACTTCCGCTACCGAAGATACCTCATTGTTAAACAGTAAACGATTTCTAGCCTTCCAAATCTGCCAACATACCCAAGAGTATACATCAACTCCCGACAGGCCCGTAGGAGGCAAACTTTTAGAACTACGAATCAACTGTAAACAAATTGCCAAAGTAGGCATCATGGGAAATATAGTTAATAACAAAGGGACTTCCTCCCATACTTGCTGGGAAAAAACACACTTAAGCAGTACATGATCAACCGTCTCAAGAAGACCACAACAAGGGCAGGAAGAAACCTCGATAACCCCGCGAGAAAGAAGAACCTGACGTACCGGTAAAGCTCCACTCATTGCTTTCCAAAGAAAGGTTTGCAGTTTAGGAAGAGTCTTTATCGTCCAGATATTCTTTATCCATTTAAAACAATCCCCAGACATTGACGAGTCGTTCGACGTAAGAAGAGAGTGACGAGGAATTGTTAAGTTCTTTACAATTTCACTTAAAATCATGTGATTTAAGGGTTTATATTTTTAACGAGTAAGTTCCTCTAAAACACCTCCAAATCATTTAAAACCCACAACTTAAAATAATTCTAATTACAATGGATTTAATGACAATTTTTAAAATCATCATTTTAATACCAATCGATTTCATTTTTTTGGGGTCTCATTTTAAATTTCATTTAAAAAACTATTGTTTCAATAACATATGATTTTTCATTGTAAATCATTTCAAATCCTTGGTTGAATATACCCACCCATAATTAGATGTATTCAATCAATAATTTGGTTGATTTGAGTTTTTAATGATTTTTATGGATTATGAGGAATGATTGTAATTTGTTATTTAAGTTCTTTATAATTCAACCTAAAGCTCTCTGATATAGATCTTTGTATTTTTAACAAAAAAATTCTATTAAAACACTCCAAATCACTTAAAACCTATAATTTAAAATTCGACTTTCTTGACTGCTACGGTTCCTTCGCAAGCATCGCGTGGATAGAGAAGTGTGCTAGTGGGTAGAGACATGCTTCAACAAGGTGTAGGCTGGCTTATTGGAGATGAACAATCTGTCAATGTTTGGAATGATGTGTGGTTATCATCGACAAAACCAATTCGACCGACTAGTCATGTGGTTGCAACTAGTCGATTCTTGATTGTGGAAGATCTTATTCATGCTGATTCTAGGCAATTTAATTGGAGTGAAATGGAAAATATATATGACAATAGTTTGATAATTTGCATCAATTGTTTTTAAGTTCTTTTCCTCGTGAGATAAACTTGTGTGGCTCTTAAAGAAATATGGATATTATTCTACAAAATCGGGTTATGATCTTTTCACACGCAATCTTTCTCACTCAATGGAAGAATATGATCAGATAAAATGGGCGTAGAGGCTCAAACCTCTCCCTAAGATTCAATCATTCCTATGAAAGGCTTTAATGGGTGCATTATCGATTGGCTTGGATATGTTGGTATTTATGGACGGCAAAAAACTTTGGATTTTTTTCAAATCAGATTTGCTCTGAAAAAGAAGTAGTGACTAAATATATTTATGATGCAAAGATTTGGGTGCAAGCTCAAGAGACATAACCAGTATGACGATGATTTGTCTCATGCCCTGCTTCTGTATCGTGGACAAGGGTTCAATGCTTTGTTAGTGCTTCGTGGCATGCAACAAGTTTTGCATGTGGAATTGGATTTTGTTTCTGTTCAAATACAGATTGATCCTAGGTGAATTTTCTGGTTTCAAATTGAATGTTAGCTTGGTTTTAGAGGTCGAAGCATGAATACTGTTAAAGGCTATTAAAAAATTTAAATCTAAAAGTCTAATAGAGATTTAAGTTTTCTCCGGTTCTCGATCTTGATTCATCTCTTTCAACAAAGTGAATCTCACTCACAATTATCTTCATGCCATCTTCTCTCATATTCAAAATGTTGTCTCTTCCTTGTAACTGATATATTTTCATTTTATTTTATATTCCCTAAATTTTATATTGATTCTTTTGCAAAATGATCCTTGTATACTTCGATTTGAAATTTTAATAAAATTTTGTTTGTAACTAAAAATATCCTCGTAATAGTGGATTGGAACTTTTAAACTCATCGTTCCAAATAATAATAGATTTTCTAAATTAATTAATTTTCTTTCCTTTTTATAACATATAATTTATCATCTTTATATAAACATTGCAACCCCTAAATGTGTTTGTTAGCATAGCATTGGTGTGTACATAAAGCGAAGGTCCACGGAAATATTATAATTAAATGAAATTAAAACGAGAGTGGGCTCGGGGAGGGGGGCCGTAGGATTGCAATTTTGTCAGTTTCTTCGGCCGCACGAGCACACATCTTGTGAGTTTTGTGACCTCCAAAGATTTTCTCGTTTCCATCTATTTTTTTTTTTTTTTTTTTGTTAAAATAGATTATTTTGTGTCAGAAAAAAAGATCATTATTATTATTATTATTTTGGTCCAGGATACCGCAAAACACTTGTTGAAAAAGAACACGTTAGACCAAAAATTGTAAAAAGAATTTTCTTTTAAAAAAAGAAATCATAAAATAAAGTGAATTTGGAGAAACTTTCCACAGTAACAAATATAATTATATTTTGTTAATTTTTTTTTCACCATAATTATATTTTGTTAATAAATTATATAAATAGTTACCAAAAAACTTTATATAGATGGATTGAAGTTTCGAAGAAAAAAAGTTGATATGATTTTAAAATTTTACTCGTCGCTTTCATGCATTAATAATGAACATAGATATTTTTTTCTTGTTTTTCTTAAAGTAGCGGAATCATCGCATTCAAATTTGCCTTTTTCTAGCCAACTTTTACGCAAAAAAAAAGAAATTTTCATCATTTTTTTTCTGTTTATGTGTGTCACATCTCGTTCATTTCCGACTAATTTAATAAAGATACTAGAGCTTATCCGTGCAATTGCGCGTGTGTTTTTTTTAATTTTTATGTATTTAATTTATGATTGATAATGTTTAGATTTTCTAGTACCGGGTTTGAGATTTACAGTTATTTCGAGTTTTGGGTTCGAGTTCAGCTTCAAAAATTTTATATTTTTCAGTTATTTTGAATTTTGGGTTCAAATTAGGTTTGAGATTTTGAGATTTTTTGGATACCTTTACGGATTCGGTTTGGATAAAAACCCGATACTCAAAATACCGTGAACACAAATAAAATTTTTATAGTTTATATAAAATATTTTATAATTATATTTTTTAGTGTCTTCGAGAACTTTTTGGTTTGTGAATGAGTAATTATAGTCATTTTTATTTTTTTAATTCATTGGATACATTAAATAAGATTTCTAAGACAAGTTCAATTTAAAAACTTGCACATGAAAAGGTTGTATACTTATATTTTAATAGATAAGATGATAGTACTCGTTTTACATTTACGAGACTATAAGTATCTAAATCACGAGTGTCTATGTGTATTTTGTAGGTACAAGTTAAGTAATAGCCGATGGATCACCGAAAATGCGGACAACATTTTATTTACTAACTAGGATTTAGCGCGAAGTCATGTTTTATTAATATTTTATGATAAATTTAAATTTAAACGAAATTTTAAATTCATAACTTAAATTTTGTACATTTTTAGTTAGGATTAAATAATTTCGATATTGACTAAAGTATTTAATTTGTGGTAAACTATATAACACCTCATTTTTACAATAAAGTTACTCTCAATTAACCCGTTATAGATTAAATCATATTTTTAAAAAAAATAAATTCCAACTATAACAATAAAGTGAAGAAAACTACAATGTTTAATTAAAAATATGTTTAAGAAAAAATTACGTTTAACATTGTCTTAAAGACAATTATGTTTTATGTTCGTATTAATTTAATATTTTTTACTTTTTTATATACTCCGAAAATAGACACTAATTGGGATTTTAGTTATGTTTTAACTAATGAATTATATAAACATATTATATAACTAAGTATATTTTTATTTTAAATATATTTGATTTTAGATTATTTTAAAAATAAAGATTAAATAACTTTTAAGATTCATTAAATTATTTAAAAAATAATATTTATTTTGATGGCTTGAAAAAAAAATATTATGAGAATCTTGATAAGATATCGGTTACATAATTTATTTGTTTTTTAATTATAAATTTATTAATATCTTTTAAAAACATAGATTATCCTTAATTAATTTTTTTTTCTAATAGCATTTGATATAATTTTTTACAAATTTAAGGTTGTTCTCCTAAATGTACTTCTCAAATAATAATATAGAGATAATTTAGGGCTGGGCATTTTGTCCACTGCAACTAAATTATCCGAATGAGTACGAATCCGAAGTAAGAAAATATCCGAGCGGGACTTAGCCTCGAATAATTTGGTTTTGGATAATATTTGAATCTGATCCGAACCTCAATGAATATCTGAAAAATCCGAAAAAAACCCGAAAAATCCGAACAGAACCTAAATCCGAATAAATATAAAAAAATATCTAAATACCTAGATAATTACCTCAAATAAGTATTTGATTTGATAAAAAAATCTCCAAAATAATCGAAAAATTCGAAATAACAAGAAAAATACGAAAAAGCACAAAATGAAGTCAACGTACCTTAACTTGAATGTACTATCCAACTTTATTTGAATCTAAACCTACATGAATCAAACCAAATAAAAAAATTACAAATACCTGAATGAGTGATGTAGGATTGGAGTTCGAAACTCGAACTAGTTCAGATCGGATACTCAGAGTACTAGCCTATATGAGTTAAAAAATTCAATTTTATTACTACTCTTTTTTTTTATAAGAATTTTTATTACTACTCTTTTATGTAGTAGTAACTTTAGTGAAGAAAATAGAAGAGTATTATTTTCCTTAAGCAGGTGATCATATATATATATATATATACAATCCAAAAAAACACAAACATAACAAAAAAAAAATCATTTGAACTTGATTCAAATGTATTTTTGATATATACATGCATCTTTATTTGATGATATATCTGCACTATTTATGTTTCTTTTTTTGGGACCTGGTTTCAAAATAATCTAATAGTAAATATAAGTAGTATTTTCATAAAAGAATCAAGTAATCAAACTTTGAGCAAAGTCGCTATTTAGGTAGGTTTAGGTTGAAATTTTGTTCCTCCTTATGCGTATAACGTTGAATTTATAGAAAAAAATGAGAATATATAAATAAGCTCACGTATCATCCAGAAGATATAAACTAAACTGAATACTAATGAGTCACAATATTATTATTATTTTTCGGTCCAACGAGTCATAATATTACAACTACCATTAAATCAGCAAAGGGAAAGTGACATTCTTGATCGAGAAGTCAATCGTCGACCAACGTTGACGTAGCAAGGCACTCTTCCGCACGGATCTCTTTGTAGTTTATATCTAAAAATATTTCATAGATTTGCACAACATTTCTCTTCGTGTTTAGAATATATAAATTATATATCGGATGAAAAGGAAACACGGGACCCTAAATCAATATTATTCAAATTAAATAGTTCTTCTTTTTTTTTGCTCACAATTCAAATTAAAAAGTTCTAATATCACAATTAGTGTATCATTTTATTTCTTTTTAACATTGATCGAAACAAAATTACATAATCATTTCCATTTTTGATCCAATTCCATTATAAATAACGAATGGTTGATTCAACATATGTAATCACAATAAAAAAAGTTTTACGAACATCTTTACACCGTAGAACTATGAATGGAGGACGAACAAATTTGCAAGTAGATATTTTTTATGTACAAATTCTCTCTGCAATACACGAAAAATCAATGTATTATTTATAAAGAAGCAATGTAGCTCGGGTTAAACAATACTTTAGAATGCAAAATTGAGAAATGTTTGTTTCATTTTAATTTCGGAAAATCTAAATGTCAGACAAAAGATTATTTACAGCTTTTAGAAAAAAGGAAAATTAGTGGGCCTGTTTTAATGGGTCTTAAAAGCCCAATTAAATTCGATTCCAACAGGTTATTATTCCAGATCGGATGGCCAGCTATGCGCACTTGAACATGGGACCCTCCTATGTTTCCCACATTCTTTGTTATTTTGTTTTGTTTTGTTTCTGTCCCAAAAAAATAATAATTTCATGTTCTTTTTTTTTCCCCTAATAATTTCATGTTCTTGATGCAGCTTCCGTGGTAATAATTTACGGTCGTCCTCAAATAATGTCGGCTGATTTTTCCGTCGTGTATATACGTTGATTCCTCAAAACTCTCTTTAGCTCTCTTCAGAGTTTTTCTTTTTGTTGCTCTTCTTCAAGAAAGCCCTCATTGAATGATTGGTCTATTGTTTTAGTAGGCAAGCCTTTGACCTCTTTTTTTCAATTGGATTCGATTCTGCATCTTCTTCTTCTCAAAATGTTCTGGGTAATCGTAACTGAGTTCTTCAAGAAAGCCCTCGTTGAATGGTTGATGAAGTTTAGATATCACTTATCCATCACTGTTGAGCTGAAACCTTAAAAGAGTCTTGACTTTTTTACCTGAACCTAGAATTTTGATATCTTGTAGTGTTTCTTGTTCAAGTTATTTCTTAAATCTTGGATCCTTTAACCGAGTTGCTATGGTTATAGGTATGAATGAATCAGTCCCTGAATCTGTGGGAGATAATAGTTAATTCACGGTTCGAGGTTGGATTATGCGACGTGACTAGTCCGGACGATGATACGGTGCGTGGGTCCGAGAGTCTCGTTAATAATAAATCGTAGATCAACGAATAATGATTTTATTCTTCTTTTATTTCATGATTCAAAGTGTATGACAAGTTTATAAAGAAATATAAAGATTTTCTCTCACTAGCCTAGTTTCTCTTATTTTGAATCTTTCTCTTTGATGCTAAGTGAGAGCCTTCTATTTATAGAGCAATGTTCCCCTTGGATCCTTTTTCGTCGATGTCATTTTC
The DNA here is from genome assembly GCA_900406275.1 of Anastatica hierochuntica. NCBI lineage: Eukaryota > Viridiplantae > Streptophyta > Magnoliopsida > Brassicales > Brassicaceae > Anastatica > Anastatica hierochuntica. Next base: position 9,333 of record OVAN01001964.1, on the reverse strand, counting down.
ACGTCACGAAGTCAACCCTCGGCATGGTCCATGCCGGCAGGATTCGCGCTGCGTGACAGTCTTGCTCATCCGTATTGTCGGTTGTCAGGCGACCCATTCCTTTATCGAGGCTTCCGGCGGGTCTTTGGATTTTTATCGACGTGTGTCAGGGGATGACCTTACTTGTCCGTGCTCTTGGTTCGCGTGCTATGCCTGTGTTCTGCGGCGTCGCCCGTACCTCATTAAATGCAGAGCCGTACAATGACGTTGTCTGCAGCGGGATGAGCCTCGTTCGTTTAGGGCCGCAGCGTCGAGCCGACATGCCGGGCCTGATATTTCGACCTGGGCCTCGAGCCCAAAATCTTCTAGAGTGGGTCTAGCATTTGGAGGGGTGCTAAGCCCACCTCTAACAATCAGTTCCCCCCCTCCCCCGAGTCCGTCACGAGATGTTCGCGAGGTGAGCGGACTTTTTCGAGGCTTTGTTTGGCGTGTTCTGGAAGATTAAAGCTCGTTGTCGACGTGACTCCTTTTTAGCCTGCCACGTTTGGGATCTATGCCTAGGGAAGCGCAAGAGCGTGCCTAGGGTTAATGAGGAGATGTCTTTTCGATTTCTCCGCCTTTCGACTACAAATATCGTCATTACCTCGTGATTTCCTCATTTCTTTCGACATAAAGGTAACTCCTTCTCTCTCTGTTCTCTCTCCTCTCCTTTTGAATTTTTCGGCACGACTCCTTCGGGTCTCTTGTTGTTGAGTCGCAAATTTTTACGATCTACGAAGAACGCGTCTCTGTTCTTGAGTTTTTTCTTTTTCCAGATCTTTAGTTCCTTTAGCATATCATGTCGCTATTTATTAGCGCTGGATCTTTTAATTATTCTGGGTCGCAGCGATCCGTATCTTTCCAGTTTTCCGGCTACTCATGCTGAGTCCCCCAAGTCTTCTTCGAGTGCGACCTTGTCTACCTAAGAGGATCTGGAGTAGAATCCCATTGGGGAGTTTGCGAGGCGTCAATCTGAGCATCTGGCTCACGGTGCGACGTCGTCATCACAGAGGCCAGTTGAGGTTCTTCTTGCTCTATCCTCTAGGGATCCTCCGGGGAACCAGTCTCCGGAGCGTCAACTGGTGCTCAACCCTCAAAGGAAAGAGAAGGGGAAAAAGGCTAAGGCCAAGACCGTAAAAGGCCAAGGAGACCTCGATGAAGGAGAAAAAACCTCGAAAGAGAAACAGGATCGAGCCTTCCAGGTCTAACTCGGAGTCGCTGCGGAAGATCGCTAGGAGTCGGCCTTCAGATCTCGATATGAGATCTCCTGGACCGTTACAAGGACCCTGGAACCCTCCGTCGGGCTCTCTGTGTCTCTACGAGTCCTTCTTTGCAGATGTCGGTCTCTGGTTCCCTTTGCCTCCATTGATCATAGCTTACTGCGAAACTCGAGATTTGGCCTTTACGCAGCTTACCGCCCCGTCTGTAACAAACTTGGTAGCTGCGATTTGCATGACCTTAGAATTGGGATCCGAGATGACACTGGAGATGTTTGAGGAAATGACCTCAATCAGCCCAAACCCTTCCTTTCCGTGGATTTGGTATATTAGTTTCAAGGCTGGTTGCAAGTTGGTCGTAGGTCGCAATACCAGGATCGACCGGTGGTGGTCCAAGTATTTCTTTGTCAGGATCAACGAGGTGTCGGTTCTCGACCCTCACCGGGGGTACATGAGAGGGTGGAGTCGTTGCATCGGTAGTTTGTTTGGCTTGATTAGTCTGATAGGTCGTAGGATTCTTTTTCTGATACTTTCCTTTGCCGTGTGTAGATCGACCTCTCCCAATCAACATTATTCCTCAGGCGTACTTAGAATTTATCGAAAAGCTTAGAGCGAGGTATTTTGCTCCCTGCCCCGACATTATAAAGTCCATTAAGAGAAAATTTTCTGCAATCAGAGAGCGTAAGTGTTTTGCTTTTCCGCCTCATTATTGAATGTGTTTGCGGGCTTTGTACTGAAGTCTTTGTCGCTTTTCTTTGCAGCTTCTTGGAGATTGCTTCCCTGTCAAGAAAAGCCATTAGTCTACGACCCCGTTGCAGAGATGGGCCAGTTTGATGATGATTTCCTCGACCTCTTTCAGAAAAAGACGAGGAAGAGGAAGACTCCCCAGGGAGGTGGGACCTCGTCCCAGGTTGCACCTTTAAAGGAGATTCCTATTACAGATATCACTATCGAGGATCATCTCCTCGAGGCTCAGCAATCCGTCGACGCCTTGTTGGACCCTGAGCTCGGGGCAATGTCGTTGACAAGGAACTCTCTGATCCGAGAGACCACTAGCCTCAGGTGAAAAGGATACATCGCGCTCCGGGGGACCATACAGCCTCCTAGCCAATCCCTGCGAGTCAGAATCTTCCGACTCTAGTTGCTCCATCTATTGAAGAGAATTATGTCGACCTTGTTAGGGGTGACATGGTAGGGACAGAGGTCGCTACTACAGATGCTGCTCGGGACTTATCTCTTGTCGATACGGTTTTGTCGCAGGTAGGCGTCAATACTCAATCTCCAGCTGTTGGAGAGGCGGTTGGTACCTCGAGCAGGCCCACGGTGGTCTCGTATGAGATAGATTCTACCAACAAGTTTAGCTTTACTTTTAGGTATACGGGTCGTGTACCGCTGGTCAATGACGCGATGGCTTGCGATGAGCTTCATCGAACCATTGTTTCATCAGGTGTCGACCTTCCGTATGTGAAGGACCTCGAGTTTGCGGATGATTTCCGCAAATTCTCTAAGTGTACTCTAGAGGTATGTAGCGATTTTGCCTCGTTCTTGCTCCTTTCTTTCATTTATTTCACTAAATCTTTTGGTTTGGTTGGTGCCAGCTCGCCTTCCATTCTACTAACTTGGTCAACAAGTATGACCGAAAGGTTAAGAAGCTTCGCAAATCCGTGGAGAGCAGCGACAAAGACCTGAAGAAGATGGAGAAGGACACCAAAAAGGAAATCTCAACCCTGAAATTGGATGTCCTTGCGAGGGATAAGAAGGTTATCAACATGTCGGCAGACGTCTGCAGGTTTCCCGAGGCGGAGCAGAAGGCCGACAAGGAGATCTTGAGTCTGAATCGCAGGGTTGATGAGCTTGCCTCCGAGAATAGCATCCTTCTAGATCCATTGGAGCCCGAGGTAGCTAAGCTGACGTAGTCTCGCGAGGAAGGTGTGAAGGCGGAGCGATAACGCTGGATTTTGGTGAGGGAAGAATGTTAGGGTCGCATGGGAAAGGTTAAGAAGTACCTCGAAGACCATAAGCGTATCAAGAAGACCTACTTGTCTGCAAACCAGCTCAAAAGCATTCTGGGGGTGATTGGCGACCTCGAGGAAGAGTTTGGATTGGTTCCCCCGGCTGATTATGTCTAGGATTTTAAAAGAAGAAGGAGGATGCAGACACCTGGCTCGAGAAGTAGGTCATGGTTAAGATGGTGGACGATGATCTGGTCTTGTCGGAGCCAATGCTTTCTATCCATCCTCAAGAAATTGCTCTGATCCTTCCTCCATCTTCTAGGTTTGAAAATGTCGTAAACCTCGAACCTTCCTCAAGTGACGTAGTGTGTTCCCAGCTTAGCGTGGATCCGCCTCGAGATGGTGATGAAGAAGCTTAAGTGTTGTTGTACTCTTTTCTTTCGAAATTTGCCTATGTGTTGTTGTACTCTTTTCATTATCGGTGAACCCTATGTTTCCCTTTGTCTTTCCTCTCTTTTTTTGTTATGCTATTTTTTTGTTACTCGAGGCCGCTTCGCGCCTCGGGTCGGAAATCAGACTCTGTTAACGTAACACATTTTCCGCTACATAAGTGTTTTCTCGTATCGACATCTTTTATTTCTTTTGCGCGTCGTGGGTAAGGCTCTCCAGTGCTGGCTATGTTTAGTCTGGACTGCGAGATGCATACCGGTAGTCCACTTTTTTAGAAATTTTTTTATTTTTTTGCGCGACGTTGGGGGTCGTCAAAATTGTGGACTTAGTCGTTTTCTTCAGTATTCGCGAGATTTTTTGGACTGCGATGATGCATCGGCTTATGCATGTGGTATCGATTGGGCCACATAGACGAAGCGTGAAAAGCTTGGCGTCGTGTTACAGGTCGTGGGTGATCAGTCCATTGCATTCATGGGGAATGCCTTGTGCAGCGCGGGCCCGACTTGATTTTGCGTTTAAGGGGTCGATATGTATTTCGAGATGCCTCGTTGATGTTTGCGTCGATGACGAATATTACATTTAACACTTGAGGTTTGTCTTAAGATATATATATATATATATATATATATATATATATTAATGGATAGGTAGTTGCGCCTCGTGAGAGGCTGCCTACGTACCCCGAAGGGATCAGGCCAGTCGTAGTTCGATTTTTACAAAGGTAGATAGTGGCCAAAGTGGATAAAATTTGGTTTGACACTTAGTGGTAGAATCGCTTCAAATTCGTTGAGTTCTAGGAGCGTGGCACTACTTCGGCGTTCATTTACGTGAGCTCAAATACGTCGGGGCGGACGATCTTCGAGATGAGGTAAGGGCCCTCCCAGTTTGCACCGAGCTTGGAGATGGGTCTCTCGGCGGGGTTTTCAAAGACCTTGCATAGGATGAGGTTGCCTTCTTCGAAGTGGCGTCCCTTGACCTTCTTGTTGTAGTAGCGAGCTGCTTGGTGTTGATAGTTTTGGATCCGCAAAAGGGCTTGGTCGTGTAGTTCTTCAGCGAAGTTAAGCTGATCCAGTATCATTTTGTCGTTGACGTCGAGGTGATGGGTGAGTAGGACGCATCGTATGCCTGGCACATTAACTTCAGCTGGCGACATTGCTTCCATCACGTAGGTGAGGGAAAAGGGGTTCGTCCGGTGGAACTTCTGGGACTGGTGCGGTGAGACCAAAAGACTCCGCCCAGCTCGTTGCCCTAGATGCCCTTCTTGTCTTCAAGCCTTTTCTTTATTCCGTCGAGGATCCGCTTGTTCGTTGCTTCCACCTGTCTGTTTCCCTACGGGTATCGCGGAGTGGACTTACTGAGTGCATGGCTAACTTAGAATGACACTCGATGTTCCCATTGGCACAAACAGAGTTTCTTTCTTATGAGGCATCAGATCATCGCCCTTTAGTTATAACGATCTCAAATTTTGTGGAAACATATCATGGACACTTCAAATACGATAAACGGCTTAGTGAGTATGAAAGTTTTCGACACATGGTTCAAGATTGATGGGAACAAGCTGACACGAGTTACAATTACATGAAGCTATCAGCTTTTATCGAAAGAAGATTACAGGTTGGAAACGGATGAATCACACTAATACTGCTGAGAGAATCAAAACCTTAAAAGTCCAGCTTGATCGAGTTATCACATATTAAGCATGAGTCAAATTCACATATTGACACTATTCAGACACAACTTAAAAATGCATACAAAGAAGAAGAGACTTATTGGAAAACAAAAAGTCGAAATACATGGTTGAGCAAACGCGATCGAAATGCAAAATATTTTCACGCGGTAACTAAAGCTCGGCTGGCACGCAATCGCCTTATGGCTATTGAAGATGACACAAGAGAAATAAAAAGAGGAGACATAGTAATTGGGGAGATTGCGGTGGATTTCTCTAACACCTTGTTTCAAAGTTCTCGAAACCAAAACCAAAATTTACTGATAGATTTTTGAGGGCCTTTTACCTCAAATTTCTTGCAAGACCAATGAAGATCTCACCAAAAGTTATTGAAGCAGAAATCAGAGATGTTGTCTTCGATATCAGTCCAGATTAAGCTCTAGGCCCGGACGATATTAAGGCGGTTTTTTACCAACAATTCTGGAATGAATCAAAAGGGATAGTGATTAAGACAATACACAATTTTTTGTACACAAACATGATATCAGATTCGGCTAATCACTCTAATATCTGCTTGATTCCCAAAACCGAAGCTCCTAAGAGAATGTCAGACTTCAGGCCAATCTCTTTGTGCAATGTTAGATAAAGATCATCTCTAAAATTTTGGTTCGCCGATTGAAAAAACATCTTGATGGCATTATCATGGAAACTCAAGCCGCTTTTATTCCTGGGAGGCAGATAATTGATAACATCATTATCGCACATGAATTGCTACACTCTCTTAAGTCTCGCAAGCAGTGGGCAAACTCTTACATGACCATTAAAATTGACATCACCAAAGCTTATGATAAGCTAGAATGGCGGTTCGTTCAAGTGACAATGGAACATATGAGGTTTGATTCTAAATGGATCCAATGGATAACGTGATGTATTTAATCTGTCACTTTCTCTACATTGATCAATGATTCTTCTCAAGGGCACATTGAACTTGGTCGAGGACTTCGCCAAGGTGACCTGTTGTCGCCATATTTATATATTTTCTGTTCTGAGGTTTTGAGTCATATATTGGAAAAAAGTAGGAAGAGAAGGAAGACTTAAAGGGATGAAAATTAATAATACATGCCCCATTATCAATCATTTGATGTTTGCGGATGATGCATTATTCTTTTTTCATGCCTATCCAAGATCAAGCAAAACGATTATGCGTATTCTGAGAGAATATGAGCAGCTATCAGGAAAGGCTGTTAACTTGAATAAATCAGTTATAATATTTGGTTCACAGGTACGGGATGCGAATAAGAGACAACTACAACGAATTTTGAACATACAAAATGATGGTGGTTCAGATAAGTATTTAGGTTCTCCGGCAACCGTTGGAAGGAAAGAGGAAGAAGTCTTTCAGTTCATTGTACAGAAGGTGAAGAAACAAACCCAAAAATGGACTAATCGATTCCTTTTTGAAGCAGGAAAAGAGATTCTTTTGAAGATTGTGGCACTCATATTACCTATTTATACAGTGAATGTGTTCAAAATTCTTGTAGGTGTTTGCGAGGAAATCAACTCGACTCTTTTCAAGTTTTGGTGGTCAAAAGGTTCAAATATGATATCAATGCATTGTCTCACATTGAAACGTATGAGTTTTCCAAAGAAAGAGGGAGGGTTTAGGTTTTCAGGATATTGAAATTTTCAATGACGCAATGCTAGCAAAACAAGTATGGCGAATTCTTCATAAGCCCTCGAGTTTGGTCTCTACAATACTAAAAGGGAGATATTTTGAAACCGCAAATATCCTTTCAGTTGGTAGAGGTACTAAACCATCATTTTTTTGGCGATCTCTGTTAGTTTGACATGATCTGATCAGGTCAGGAATGAGATTTCTTATCGGCGATGGTAGGGAGATACAAGTTTGGGAAGATCCTTGGTTGCTTACACACCCCCCTCGAGCTCCTCGCATTAGAGATGGTGCCCCTCGTGATATCCTTTTGGTAAATGATCTCATTGCTCAAAACATAAATCAATGGAATGATGAGTTGTTAGAGAGATATATAATGCAGAAAGATATGGAAGAAATTCTGAAAATCAAATTGAGTTCAAGCTCTAATCCTGATATGTCGGGATGGCATTATACCAAAGATGGTTTGTATACCGTCAAATCATGCTATTGGGTGGCCTTTCATACTAGTCAAGCTGAGCTACAAGTACAGCCTCCACCTGGTATTGAAGAGTTTAATGAGCTCATATTAGTTACTCTTGGCCAAGTAATCGATGAAGCTAAACTAGTTAAAAAGTTTCTTAACATCTTACCGAGAAGTCAATATATACACATCATAACTTCTCTTGAACAAATGCTTGACCTAAAGAATACAAGTTTTGAAGACATCATAGGGAGACTTAAAGCCTATGAAGAAATGATCTTTACAAAGAGAATTATGGAGAAGTTCAAAACAAATATTTTTTTACAGATTCAGACCATAACAACTTCACAAACTCAAGAGGGAGAGGTCGTGGAAGAGAAAGCAGAGGTCGTGGTAGAGGAAGATGAAGATCTTCTACCCAAGAAAGAAAATCGAATCAATTTGATCAATCAAAGGAGAAGAAGGATCAGTAAAGATAATTTGTTGTCGGTGCGATAAACCTGGACATTACGCCTCCGTATGTCCAGATCGAATACAAAGAACACAAGAAGTTAATAAAGTTGAGGCGGAAGAAGCCGATGGAACCCTCTACATGCATGAAGTTGTGTTTCTTAATAAAGAGAAGGTGATTCCTAAGAACTTTGAGTCAAGAGATGTGACAGAAAGAGTGTGGTATCTTGACAACGGTGCAAGCAATCACATGACATGAGTTAAAAGTTACTTTTCAGAGCTCAATGAGAAGATAAAGGGGAGAGTTAGGTTCGGAGATGGCTCGTGTATTGAGATAAGTGGAAAAGGCTTCATTCTCTTTCAAAGCAAAACATCCGAGCAAAGACTAGTGACAGATATATACTATATACCTGATCTTAAGAGCAATATTCTGAGATTGGGACAAGCTACAGAAGCTGGATGCAATGTCAGAATGAGAAAAAACTATCTCACCTTGCATGATCCGAGAGGGACATTGCTAACACGAGTCACACGAACACCAAACAGACTCTACAAAGCACACCTGGAAATCGGAAGACCGAATTGTTTGAGTTTGAAGATAAATCACGATGCATGGAGATGGAACATAAGATTGGGACATATAAGTTTTAGAACACTAAAAGTTATGTCTCAAAAAAAGATGGTGCACGGATTGCCTGAAATTCGAGAAGAAGATCGACTATGTGAGTCATGCTTAGTCAGAGAAAACGGCCGATTCTTACCTGAACTTATGTATTGTTTGATTTTTCATTCCTAAATTTTTTCACTGTGCTAAAACATACCCAAGTAATTAAAAGTTTGAATTCTTGTTTTCGACTAATATAAAGTCGTTTATCCATACACGAAACTGACACGTTGTCACCTTAATTACTTGTTTAATCGGTAAAACGCTGACGTGGCCCGTTACATAGTTTAGTCAGCTTAACTAAACAATATGACGTCGTTTTGTGGTTGATAATAAACAAAAAAAACAAGAAAACGACATCGTTTTCTTTTAATTTGAGAAACAAAAGAGAGTTCTTCTTCCTCGACGATCAATCACCATTGTTAGGGTTCTTTGTGCTCAACTCACCAAGGCAGTCGACATGTCTTCCTCATCCCACAAAATCTCGTCAGCGTCATCTTGTAAGAGTGTATGATGCATATTCTGTAAGATTCGACATTAATTTCTTATGAACTGTAGGTGTGACATCTCGTGGAAATCTAAGGAGGCGAGGTATGCCGCCAATGTGTAGGTGTGGAGAACCTTCGATTATCAAAACGTCTGGAACCGTGAAAAACCCAGGAAGACTGTTCCATTGTTGCCCTTACGGATCTGAATTTGTAAATTACTAAACTTTCAATTTTTTCACTTTTTCACATGTTAGAGTCTGAAATTGTAGCTTCTAATCTCTAGTTTGTTGTGG
>OVAN01001963.1:22176-36564 GCA_900406275.1 Anastatica hierochuntica | reverse complement strand
GTAATTTATAAAACAGTTATAAAGCATATTTTTTTTGTTACACTCACATAGATTTACTTTACAGAGAAAATATTAATTACTTTTATAATAGATTGATTTGTAGACAGATTTACACCTACAAAAAGTTTAACAACCAACTACAAGTAATTCTATATACAATTAAATTTTTATCTACTTAAACCGAAATATTCAAATATATTCAGATGTGTAAAATTTCAAACTAGATTCCGTTGTTATTAAACGCAATATAAAAAAATAACAAATTTCTATAGATAAGAATATTTTAAAGCATATTCTTTTTGTTACCAACTTAATATCTTTACTTTAATAATGAATATCTCTACTTTTAAAAAAATTTGAACCGAAAAATCTCAAGAATATCTCTAAAATTTTTTCATATTATGTTTAATTTATAGAATATTTTCAAGCATATTCTTTTTGTTACTAACGTCTAATCATTCTATAAATAATCTCATAGTTCTCCCATAGTGTACATCACATTCCACGTTTGGTTTCTCACTTCCCTTTTCACTATGGTTTATTCTAAAGGTTTTTTCTTACTAAAAGATTTAAAACCATTCAAACTCAGGTTGGCGAATACAAGTTAAGCGAGTTCATTCTTGGAAGCAAAAATCCAAGTTTGGTGAAGAATCTCTAGAACTTATTTTAGCCGATAAGACTGTGAGAAACATAGATATATATGTATTTTAAACCATTTTTTTTATTTATTTCGTAATTAGTAATATAATTCATAATATAAATTTCATAAATATAAAATGAAAAAATACCCGCATGGACGTGCGGGTGAAACTCTAGTATGTTTTTGATCTTATCTTCTTTATTTACAAGTTGTAAAACATATTTGGGCTTTCCGGTGGATATTGTACTTTGTTTTGCCAATGAGCTTATAAATAAAAACTATTGGCCGTAAAATAAAAATAATATCTCTATATATTAAAGAGAAGTAATTTTATTTACCGTTGCTTACGTGTCGACTATATAGGAGCTCGTGCATTACACAAAATGTTTTTATTGGTCGATGATTTCTAATTGTTTTTATTTTTTTCTTTAATTTTTATTGCTCGGCATAAAAATTTGTAATTAATGCTTATTTGTGTGAATATTGTGTGAATATTTGTTTATTAATATGTTTAACAATTTTAAAATGTAAATTAAATGTTCGTTTACGATTTTTCTATGTAAAGTAACTAATTACTTGCATTTATATTTTCACATAAACGACTATTTGATTATAAAAATAAGCGTATATAAATATGTTTATATTCTAATCGTAAATATAAACATGAAATGTATTTTTAAATCTATAAACGAATATGAAATCATACGAGTAATAATGACATATTAATAAAATAATTATTCCAAAATTGATGAAAAAAATTAGCAAATGAATTACACTTCAAATTATTTATAGAAAGTATATAAAATTAGTATTAATTTCTATATATACGTTGGATCTATCGATTGCAACCAAAGGAAAGTCATATATCATGTGATTATTAAGAAAGTCTTGGAGGAGATTTTTTTGACCGCTATATATATTGGTCGAACATGTCGAAGATTTTATCATTGTATAATTTATTGAGGTTTTTTTATAGCCTACTATGCTATGCATGTTTCTCTTTTTTATATATGTAGCTGTTTATATATATATATATATTTATATTTACAGTTTTATTTCATTTATATGATCTTTAACAGCAATGGTTCATCATCAAATACAAGAGGTAACAACTCCATATATTCAAATTTCATTAGTCATTTATCGCTCTTGCATTGCGGCATATATGTTGTTTGACTTTTGTTATATATATATTCAATTATGTCGTTTTCTCGCTGATTGGAATTGGTGTAGGATTAATTATGAAGAGATTGAAACTGAAGATGTGTACAGGTATGTTAAGCCGATTTGAAACATTTCAGAGAATATCTCGAGGTTATCCACACGCCTACTCAATACAGAGTTTACGATAAGACAATTAAATCTCACAAGTGCACGACAGATATTAGGAAACGGGATTGGAAAAGCTCCAAAGGATATATGGTAAGCCTGGATGTTAGTCTGGAAACTGTTTAGATTATATCTCACTGTTCATGTTTTACTTACTGTGGTGATTTTGTTTATGGTAGTTATGCATTGATTTTGAGATACCAGTAGGGAAATTAGAGAGGATGCAGACTTTATATGAGTGACTCTTGGACCCTACAAAGCATTACAAGGAGTACAAATATGAAGATTTTTGAAGCTGCATATAAATGGAAGAAGTGGAAGGTCGCTGCTTTTGAGGATTACGATGAAAGTAATGGATTAAATTCCCAATTTTGGCCTCTCTGAACATAAGCTTTGCTATGCCTATCTACACCTAATTTCTGGAGCCTTTACTCCAAAACCAAGTTGTAAAAAAAAAAAAAAAAAAGTTGGTAGTTAGTGTGTTTGAGTTGTTAGCTAGTGAATCGTGACGTAATTTAAAATCGTGAATAACTCAATTTGGTGAATTGTAAAGATGATATAAGTTTAGGGTGTGTTATGATGAGAGTAGTTAGTATTGGATATGTAGTGAAGTCAAACTATAATAAAATCATCGATGCAACTTTGGTTCTTTCCTTATATTTATGTCTTCAAGTATTCAAAACCCTAATGACACTTTCAAGTTGGTTGCGGTTTAATCAAACGGTTACAATTTTTTTTCAGTAACCTGGTGAAATGTGTTGTTGGATTAACGATTAAATATATCTTTCTCTATGTTAAAAGAAAAGTATATTTAGTGATTTTTGTACACATATTATTCATAGTTGCATTCTACAATTAAACGTTATAACTTGATTGGTTGACGAAATTCTAATCAATTGCCAAACACCTTTAATAATTTAAAAAACAACATTAATTCGATTTTGAAGATTTAGTATTCCAAAATTCATTTTTAAACAAAGCCAATTAACTTATAAAACAATTAATAAATATAAAAATGATCATAACAAGAGTAAAGAATCTAAAAGATAATAAAAAATAAATCTAGCTTAATTGTTTATTAGATCACATAAAAAAGTTATAATAAAATTATTTAGGTTAAATTGTCTATTAGATCATATAAAAAAGTTTAATAATTTTTGACCAACTATAAAACATTATTTAAAAATAAACCTAAATAAATAATTTGTTATGAGGTACACACACACATATATATATATATATATATATATATATATATATATTTCTGATTATAATTTTTTTCTTTAGAATGTGTTAATGTTTCGACCAATTATTTTATTGAATTTTTTATTTCACATATTTCAATCGAAAGTATAAAGTTGTATAAAGTTGTATATTGTTAAAAAATTAAATATTTTCAAAATTTATTTTCCGCGACAATTTAAAGTTTCTGCCTACAAAGGAAAGTTCCATGTTTTAATTATATTTGACTTATATATGAAAATGTAAAAAATTATAGAAAATGGTGTATATGGTGAAATATTACAACATTTCGTAACTACTATTTTCTACCAAAAATTTTTAAATACAAAATTTTTGTCGATGAAAAGCTCTTTAATTGATTTGGTACCAAAATTAAAAGGTTCAAAATTCAGTTGATAAGAACTTTCAATATAAAAATTGATACGATTTTATATCTTTACAATTTGAAAAATATTTAATACATTTCTATTAATTCAAAATATTTATAAAAATGTATATTAATTGTGTATTAAATGTTTTTTATAAGAAAAGATAATTTATTTTAAGCTACATATTTTTTTAAATTGGATATGTATGTGTGTTGGTTTTATGGAAATTATGAAATATCTATAAAATATTTATATAAATATATTGATTGTATATTAAACTATTTAGCCAACAATGGGTGAGAAAAGAGATAGAAGTTGCAGAGACATAGAAACTCAATAGGGCTCAAGGGGATCGTGATAGAACGGCGTAAACAAGACTTTTTAATTATAAAAGACACATAAAGATACAAAATCATCTCATTAACTTTTTACAACATTTTAGATTAACATTATTACTAATAAATAAAATTTTGTAAAAAAAAATTGTTCTGAACATATGAATTTTATAATCCTCTCATATCATTATAAATAAAAATATATAAAATACAAAAGTATATAAAAATTCTATTATTTATTTGAAGAATTTGATTAAAAGATTAATCGGATACAAAATTATCTAATACGTGTATTAAAGTATACACTTAATGAAAATTTGATTTTTCATAAAAATGTATACTTAGTTTTGTTAAACTTGATATATAAGTCTAGATTAATAAAAAAAATGATTCGTTAAATTAAATAACTTTGGACTTAAATTATACTTTCCATATAGTTTATATTTTTGTTTAAATTTCTACGTTAATTAATTAATTTTGTCTTAAATTAATCAAATTTTATGGATATTTCTTTTTTTGGGATAAATAATAGTCAAGAAATTCCACCGAGATACTATATATAAACATCTCATGTTCATATATTTCTTACACCGAAAAATAAATAACTACACTAACCAAATCAAACTACTTTCTTTGTTATGACAATGGTTACTAATATTGTTGATGTCCTTCTTTCATAAAGATTTTGTTGCTTTTTCTTTTATATTCAGGCTATGAGTATTGAACGCGTATCAATAGCGGAATAGCGTTGTTTGTTAAATATGTCACCACTTAAGACATTTTTGTCGTCGGTGTTTTATAAAAGTATAAAAGTAAAAAATATGAAAATAGCTTCTGCTATAAATCACATTATGCGTTCTGTATGCACCTATTTTGTCGTGGTTTATTATTATTATCTTTTATTTATTCTAAAGTTATATTAAATAACAAATCAAATAACCCTCTTTTAAATTTACGTATTTTTATCCAGAAAAGAAGAAATTTATTTTAAAACTTTTAAATGTTAAAATACACGTTCAATATTTAATATTTTTTTATTTCGTACCGCATGTGTGTTTGTTACCATTTAAATATCATCCCACACTATATATTTCGCACAAAACACACCTACTCGCACTGTATATTTTCTATGTATATACCGCTCTCAAACCGTCCCGCACCATCTACATTTTCCATCTCTATCTATCTCGCTGTTACCATTCGATACCTCAGAAAATTTTCAAGCCCGCACAGAGTGCGAACCAATTAGCTAGTAGGGTTTATACATTAACATACGTATACGTATGTGGAATAATGAAGGGCACGTGGAATATATCTATTATATTAAAATAGAGTCACTATTTCTATCTACTATTGAGAAGTCATAGTTGGACCATTTAATTAATTATATATGACATATTTTATTATTTATATTAATTAATTAAATATCTAATATTTCTAAAAAAAATCTTAGTAAACAATAAGAATATTAATAATAAATAAATTTTAAATATAATTTTGAATTTTACTTTTAGTTGTAACAAAATAGGTTGAGAAAAAATCTTACAAAATCTTGCTAAAAATTTAAATATTTTTATTAAATAATGCATTAATTAAATTTGTAATTATTAATATATTATTATTATAAATTAATGTTAGTTAAAAATTCTTAAAAATTAAAATTAAAAATTCTAAGCTAATATAAATTTCATATTATATTCTATATTATATTATATAGAAGTATTATATAAATTCAAGATGAAACCATTATATTAAATAGGTAAATTATCCTATTTGTTCTTTTAAAATTCTTAATTTAAATATTAAAGCGGGTTAAAATTTTCAGACTATGAAATATTATACAAAAAGTAAAATTATTAACATATGTTAAAATTTTATATCTACAATTATATATCTTCAAGAAACATATTTTGTAGAAAATTCTCCTGTTTGATTATTTCATATATGAATTTATGATTAATTTACAGAAATACACTTAAAAGAAAAAGAAATTTTACATTTACACCTGTCTTTTAATGGTTCTCAAATATACACCTCAAATATTAGGGTTTAGGGTTTAAAGTTTAGTGATTAGGGTTTAGGGGTTAGCTATTAGGGTTTAAAGTTTAGGAATTATGATTTAGGGTTTAGGGTTTAACGTTTAGGGTTTCTTTTAGTCTAGGGGTATAATGGTCTTTTTCATTAAAAAGGAGGTGTAAAAATAAAAATTTTTCAAGCAGGGGTATTTTTGAAAAACAGACAATACAAAGGTGTATTTTTGTAAGTCTCCCTGAATTTATTGTACCTAACTTAAAAAATTAATAACAATTAATAAAAAATAAAATGTAGAAAACAAAGTACTATATAATAAAAATGTAATAAGAGACAATATAATTTTTTTATGATAATATGAAAGTTATACGTTTATAAAATGAAAAATACCCGTACGGACGGGTTGAACTCTAGTTGTTTTGAAATAAGGGTGAATTAGTTTTTGAGTCCTTTATATTTAAGACATGTGGGCGAGCGAAATTAGGTTGGTGCGTGTCAATCACATAAAAACGAAACCCTATTTTCTCAAACCCTAATTTCTCTCTGCAGCGGCCATGGAAGAAGTAGGAGAAGGAAAGGAGTTCTCTTTTCCTGGCGAGGAAGAGAAAGTGCTCTCATTCTGGACTAAGATCTATGCCTTCAAGACACAGCTCAAACGAACGGAGCATCTCCCCGAATACGTCTTCTACGACGGTCCTCCTTTCGCCACGGGTCTTCCTCACTACGGTCACATACTCACTGGTACCATTAAGGACATCGTGACTCGCTACCAGAGCATGACCGGCCACCACGTCACGCGTCGGTTCGGGTGGGACTGTCACGGCCTCCCGGTTGAACAACTAATTGAAAAGAAGCTTGGTATTAAGAGGAGAGCACAAGTGCTTGAGATGGGTATTGATAAGTATAACGAAGAGTGTAGGAGTGTTGTCACTCGGTATGTGGAGGAATGGGAGAAGGTGATTACTAGAAGTGGTCGTTGGATCGATTTCAAGAACGATTATAAGACCATGGATCTACCTTTTATGGAAACGGTTTGGTGGGTTTTCTCCCAGCTTTTTGATAAGAATCTTGTCTACAAAGGCTTCAAGGTTATGCCTTATAGTACTGGTCTCAAGACACAATTATCTAATTCAGAAGCTTCCTTGAACTACAAGAATGTTTCAGATCCTGAGATTATGGTGACGTTCCCTGTTATTGGCGATGAAGATAAAGCTGCTTTTGTGGCTTGGACTACTACTCCATGGACTCTTCCTAGCAATCTTGCTTTGTGCGTCAATCCCAATTTTGTTTATCTTAAGGTTCGTAACAAGAACACTGGGAGAGTCTACGTGGTTGCTGAATCTCGCTTGTCAGCTCTTCCCGGCGCTGATACCAAAAAAGGCGCGGCTGATTCTTATCGAGTTTTGGAGAAATTTGATGGAGCTTCCTTGGTTGGGAAGAAGTATGAACCTTTGTTTGACTACTTTTGTGATTTCTCAAGTGAGGCTTTTCGGGTAGTAGCAGATAATTATGTCACTGATGACAGTGGTACTGGCATTGTCCACTGTGCTCCTGCCTTTGGTGAAGACGATTATCGTGTTTGTCTTGACAACAAGATCGTTGAACAGGTTAGGTTTTGACTACATTCTCCATATCAATCCCTAAAAGTAATATTTTGCTCTCACTCTAATGAGATTGTATATGTTTTTGTATTCTTTTTCAGGGTGAAAATCTAGTTGTGGCTGTTGATGAGGATGGAATGTTTACAGAGAGAATTAGCCATTTTAGTGGTCGGTATGTCAAAGATGCAGACAAGGATATAATTGAAGCCGTGAAGGTGCGTATTGATGTGCGTTTGGACCATTGAAATTTTTAATTTTAAGCAGCTTCTTATTGTTCTCAGGCCAAAGGCAGACTTGTCAAAACTGGGAGCTGTACTCACCAATATCCATTTTGCTATCGATCAGACACTCCTCTCATATATAGAGCCCTTCCCTGTTGGTATGCTTCTTGCTAGCAGTCTCTTCCACGTTTTTCATTTTCATATTGTATTTGTTTCAGTATGGTTGTTTGATTCTTGTGTTTGACTGTTAGGTTTGTGCGGGTGGAGGAGCAGTTGAAGGAACAATTGTTAGAAAACAATGAACAGACATACTGGGTACCTGATCATGTGAAGGTGAGGATCAATACTCTTTAACATTACAAAGTTTAGCAGTTTTAGTTAATGACATTAATACCTGCAACTCAGGATAAACGCTTTCACAATTGGCTTGAAAACGCAAGGGATTGGTGCATTAGCCGAAGTAGATTTTGGGGTACCCCTTTACCAATATGGATTAGTGATGATGGTGAGGAAGTTGTTGTAATGGATTCTGTCGAAAAGCTTGAAAAGCTCTCTGGTGTCAAAGTCTTTGATCTCCATCGTCACCATATTGATCAAATTACAATCCCATCTAGTCGTGGACCTGAGTTTGGTCTGCTCCATCGTGTAGAAGACGTAAGATGGATCTCATGCTCTCTCATTTTATCTATAAATCCTTGGTGCTTATATTATTACCTTTTCAGGTTTTTGATTGTTGGTTTGAGAGTGGGTCAATGCCTTATGCTTACATCCATTATCCTTTTGAAAACAAGGAGCTTTTTGAGAATAACTTCCCTGGTCATTTTGTGGCTGAAGGCCTTGATCAAACTCGTGGATGGTATGTTAAACCTGCATATGTAAAGTCATAGCTTACTATATAAAGCAAATGTGATTTTAGAGTGTATTGAAAAAACGAAGCAAATCACAAATATTTTTAACTAGTGGTTTGGCATATACAGGTTTTATACGCTTATGGTGCTGTCGACTGCGCTATTCGGAAAGCCAGCTTTTCGGAATCTGATTTGCAACGGTCTTGTGCTTGCTGAGGACGGAAAAAAGATGAGTAAGAGTTTAAATAATTATCCACCTCCTATGGAAGTCATAGATGAGTATGGAGCTGTGAGTTACTTTTCCCTGTAATATGCTTTTATGTTGATGCGTTTTTAGTTGTGGAAATCTTTAGTTACTTTACGTGAACGCTGACAGGATGCTGTGCGATTGTACCTCATCAATTCTCCCATCGTACGCGCTGAGCCACTACGCTTCAGAAAGGAAGGAGTACTTGGTGTTGTGAGTACTCTTGATTGATTGTTAATTTTATATTTGAGTAGAGATGTATTGTTTTTCTGAACTGTTTTGGTCTCTGTATATTGTCACTAGGTCAAAGATGTATTTCTTCCATGGTACAATGCATATAGATTCCTTGTTCAGAATGCAAGGAGACTTGAGATTGAGGGTTCTTCTGGACTATTTGTTCCTACTGATTTAGCAACTTTACGGTCATCAAATGTTCTCGATCAGTGGATTCACTCAGCTACACAGAGTCTTGTTTGTTTTGTTCGCCAGGAGATGGATGGTTATCGGCTTTATACTGTAAGCTATTTTTCACCTTGATGCGGTGTCTATACTAGAAAATAGGGGTGGACGTTCGGTTCTTCGGGTCAGTTCGGTTCGGTTTTTTTTGTTTCTAAATTTTGGTACCCATTTAGAGACCGAAGAAATTTCGTTTCGGTTTGGTTCGGTTCTCGTCGGGTTCGGGTCGGTTCCGATTCTTGAAATTGGAACCGCAAAAGAACCAAAATTTTTACGATTCCAAATCGGGTTCGGGTATTTTCAGTTCTTTCGGTTATTTTTGGTTATTTTTTTGTATTTTGAGAAAATTTTAAACTTTTTTGGGGTATTTTTCATGTATTTTGGGTATTTATGAGTTTTCGGGGTACTTTCGGATCCTTTTGGGTATTTTCGGGTATTTTTGTATATTTCGAGTATATTTAGTTATCCGATCTAAAAATTCGCAAAAATATCCGAAATATCTTAGGATACTAAGTTATATTTCGAGTATTTTCGAATACCCAAAAAATTTCGGTTCGGTTCGGTTACGTTCTTTCGGTTCTCAAAAATTGATACCCACTCGGATATTTATCAAATTTCGGTTTGGTTCTAGTTCCGAATTTTTCGATTCTTTGGGGTCGGTTATTCGGGTCCGGATAATATACCGAGCCCTACTAGAAAACAAGTTATCAATGTGTGGTGTTATTTATCACATCCTTTCTTTTTTTTTCAGGTTGTTCCTTATCTTTTGAAGTTCCTCGACAATCTCACAAACATATATGTTAGATTCAACCGCAAGAGGTTAAAAGGCCGTACAGGAGAAGATGATTGTCACATTTCTCTTTCAACTCTATACAATGTACTATATTGTTTTCATGCTGATCTATTATATTATCTAGACATTTTGTGTAATGACTGATTAATAATTGCGTCTGGATTTTTCAGGTGCTCCTCACTTGTTGCAAAGTGATGGCTCCTTTTACGCCTTTTTTCACTGAGACGCTATACCAGAATCTGCGGAAAGCATGTGAAGGTTCGGAGGAAAGCATTCATTACTGCAGTTTTCCGGAGGAAGCTGAAGGAAAGGTAATACTCATGCAAGTCCCATCTCTGTATTCAAGGATAACATACGACTTGTCTTTCACTTTTTGTATTTAAACCAGAGAGTGGAGAGGATTGAGCAAAGTGTTACAAGGATGATGACAATCATCGATCTTGCTCGCAACATTCGTGAGCGTCACAAGCTTCCCTTGAAAAGTCCTCTAAGGTGAGCGTTGAACTTTATCACTGTTCTTGTTTGCAGCATCTGTTTGGTAGGGCATCTCCTAGGGGTGGACATTTGGATCCTCGGATCGGATCCGGTTTGGATCCTTCGGATCTCAGATCTTCGGATCCGTCTATTTAGGATCCGTTTCGGATCCGATGAATTTTCGGATCGGTTCGGATTCTCTCGGATCCGGATCGGTTCTTAAAATTTTTATCGGATCCGATACCCGAAAATATCTGAAATAAAACCTAAAAAATTAATATATTAATATTAAAAATAAATATTTTTCTATAAAATTATAAAAAGTTCGGATATTTCGGGTACCCGATCGTATCCCGGTTCTGTTCGGGTACCCAAAAAATATTTCTCTAGGAACCGTTTAGATATTTAAAAGTTTCGGTTCGGTTCGGTTCCTTATTTTTCGGTTCGGATCCGGATCGGTTCTTCGGATCTAGATATTTTGCCCATCCCTAGCATCTCCAATGTAAAACTTCATTTTTTTTACTCCAACTTTACTCCATCTTGAAGTGAAAAATAGAGCAATGAACAAACAAAAAATGTATTACTCCATTTATGGAGTAAACCCACTTTTTACTCTATTATGAAGTGGAAAATTATGAAGTGAAAAATGGAGTGGGGTTGGAGCATTTCTTACTCCAAATTACATTTTACGCCATTATGAAGTAAGAAATAGAGTGGGATCGGAGATGGTCTTAGAGCCTATACTGAACATAAAAAAAAAGAGTAACACATCCTTATCCTTGTTGTATCAGGGAAATTACTGTAGTTCATCCAGACGCAGAATTCTTGGATGACATAACTGGAAAACTAAGAGAGGTCTGTGGTATCTTCTTGAAGTTTATTTATATATAAATATCTACTAGAAATTTTTGAGGTTGTTAATGTAATCATACATTCCATTTTGATTTTTTGCTTTTTGCAGTATGTCTTGGAAGAACTTAATGTAAGATCTCTTGTGTCATGCAATGATACTCTAAAGTATGCGTCTCTAAAAGCAGAACCTGATTTCAGGTTTGATCAAGTTTTTCTTCCTGCTTTTTTTAACCTTTTGTGCACAATGTAGAAAGCAATTTTGAGTTATTCGTATTGCTCTATAGTGTATTGGGAAAACGGCTTGGGAAGTCAATGAAGCTTGTTGCGAAAGAAGTTAGAGAAATGTCTCAGCAAGATATCTTAAGATTCGAGGAGACTAGAAAAGTTACTATCGCTGGACACACGCTGGAGCGAACAGATATCAAGGTATCTTTCTCATTCTCATCCTATGCTTTTCTCTTAGAATGAAGAATATGTTTGACACTTTTTCTTTCATGTGATGTTCAGATTGTCAGGGTTTTCAAAAGCCCGGATGGATTGAAAGATACAGAGATTGATGCAAATGGAGATGGTCAATTTTTTTTGTTTAAATCTTTAATCTGATTCCGGGTGCTTGCTCTATTGTTTAATGATATATAACTTTGGTTAATGATGCAGGTGATGTTTTGGTGATTTTGGATCTACGACCAGATGATTCTTTGTATGAAGCAGGTGTTGCCCGTGAGGTAAATAGATATGACGAAAGATACAATTGTCTTATATAAGAATGTTCTTGAGCCGTTGTTTCCGTGTGTTATATATAGATTGTGAATAGGATCCAAAAACTACGGAAGAAGTCAGGTCTAGAACCAAGAGACTTTGTGGATGTGTACATTGAATCATTGGACAAGGATGAATCTGCTTTGCAACATGTTGTGAGCTCCCAGGTAACTGCGATTGTTTTGTATCTATCTTCTTGACTTTAGCTTCTACAAATCCGCTCTAAAGAGATCCAAATACATACTAAAAACCGTTTGTGGGCAGGAACAATACATTAAGGATTCAATCGGTTCATCTTTACTTGCGTCTACGTTGATGCCATCTAATGCAGTAAGTCATCATCATCATCAACACTCGTTCCACTCCACGCTTGCTAAAAAGTCAGAGAAACGTAATGAATGATGTTTTGCAGGTGATATTATCTGAGGAGAGTTTCCAAAACGTTTCAAAGCTGTCGTTTAAGATTACTTTGGCTCGGCCGACTTTGAAGTTCAACGAAGCTGGCTCATGAGTTTGTCGTGCTCATGGGTTAAGATGTATATAGGCGAGGCAAAGAAGGAAAGGAGCTATGGCTTTGTATTTTTATTTTTAGCATAGATATTAAATTATATTGGGCTTTATAAAGATAATATATTGGATTTGAAAATTGAAATTTTAATAGTTAATTTAACTAACTTTATCTTAAATCTCTCCAACTTAAAAACTAAACTTTTGAAGACGTGAGTCACTTTATGTTATTTGTTATTTGTTTTATCTTCTTTTTGTTTAATTGTTATTTGTTTTATGTTTGTGTATGTGACATTTTTGATTTGTTCATATTTTGATTCATGATGATAAAATTTAAGTTTTTTTTTTCACTAACATCATACAATTCGTAATGTATATTAGGTTATGTCGGAAAGTAATAAAGAATTGTATCCTAGTATGCAACGGTCGACCCTACTAACAAAAACAATTGGATGTGTAATTTTTGTGGTAAAGTCACAAAAGGTGGAGTTCAACGCGCAAAGCAACACTTGGTTGGAAACCATAGAAATGCGAAAAAGTGTGAAATACTCTCTCTTTGGCCTGTCCAAATGACAAAGAAAAAAGATAGTATCTTAAAAGGAAAACAAAAAATAAAGACCATGCATGAAAACTTTTGGAGGGATGATCACCTCTGAATCTTGATCATGGGTCTTGGAATATTCAGTCTACCAACATCCCTCTCTGCTGCAGACCTTATAGACTTTATTACAAACAGAGAATACCAAACACAAAAAATTAAAGAATACTATTAACCAATAAGGAACTATAAAAATAAAATAAAAATTACTTACAATTTCCTCCAAGTTCTTGTAGAATCCTTCCTCTAGCAAACCGAAAAACTCGGTGATTCGTTTCTCTCTTAGGTTGGGGCACGATTCGAGTACAAAGACTCGGATCTCACTGTTCTTAGAACCCTCCCTGTTACCAAAAAGAAACAAACAAAATTAATCAGAAAACTAAAAACTCTTAATCATATCAAAACTAAAAAGTCAAATTGTACTCAAAGTCTCACGCCGAGAAGAAACTCCCATAAAACCCAATCGAATTAGACATATTCATGTATGTTGGATTAGTAGATAGTAAGCTTGAAATTTGATTGTCCGATATCCTGATGTCTCTGAGACCAAAGACACAGACAGTTGGATACTTTTCCAGAAACGTCTCCAACTGTGTATCAGAAATCTTGTTAGCGAACGGATTCGAAGGAAACGAACGGCGGTAGAAAACTCTTTTCAAAGATCCAAAAGTCCTAGCACAAAACATTTCCAGTAGACCCTCTATAGTAACATTCCTGGAAAAGAAGAAGAAAGCGAAAATCAAAAGCAAATCAAAGTGGAGCAAAAGTAAAATAAATGTTTTGCAACAAAAAGACGTACCGCAGAGCACACACATGAAGTTGTTGGAAACACAGGTTGCTTAGACTTCTACGAGCAACAGAGCTCCATCGGGAGTCATTCCAAGCAAACCGGAGAAGAATCCGAAGGAGTACTGCAATGCCATTACACTTAGAAGCGGAAAAACGATTGAAAAATCGTCTGGGACAGAGATCGGTCGATCCCTGCCCCTGGATCGATCGATCCATGTCTCAGAACCCCATACGAAATTGCAAAATTCGGCGATTGATCGATCATCTGAAACGATCGATCGATCCCAAAAGGAGGACT
>OVAN01001963.1:1465-22155 GCA_900406275.1 Anastatica hierochuntica | reverse complement strand
AAAGGAGGACAAGGATCGATCGATCCCTGTCTCCGGATCGGTCGATCCTTGTCCTGACGCAGGCTTGTCGAATTTTTGCGATGAAATGGACGCGCAGGAGATTGAGGATCAGTATGTGTCACCCCCACCTTATGTTCCTAAGCCTCCATATCCTTCCAGACCTCATCAAAAGATAAAAGAGCGCGAGTATGAGAAACTGAAAAATCTCGTTGGTGAATTACATGTTCGATTGCCTTTCGTAAAAGCAGTCAAGATGGTACCTTCTCTTAAGAGGTACATGAAGGAGATTCTTTCAGACAGTAGTTGTCTATGTCGATGATTTGCTATTGACGGGATCAGACATGAAGATGATAGATGAGTTTAAGATTGAGATGGGAACCAAGTTCGAGATGAGTGATCTCGGGATGCTGATTTATTACTTCTACATTGAAGTAATACAACATGAAAATGGTATCACACTTAAACAAGAAAGGTATGCTAAGAAGATTCTTGAGGAGTTTGGTATGGACTCTTGTAATTTAACTCCCATACCGAAGGATGTGAGCTTGAAATTATCAAAGCCACATGAAGAGAAGGGGATAGATGAAGCTAAGTATAGGAGAGGTATTGGTTGCTTGCGATACCTATTGCATACTCGGCCCGATCTATCCTATAGCGTCGAAGCCCTTAGCCGATATATGCACGAACCTAAGGAATCACATGGTGCAGCGTTGAAGCATATCTTGAGGTACTTGCGAGGTTCTGTCTCATTTGGTCTAAACTACAAGCGTACGAATGAGGTAATGTTGATTTGATATAGTAACAGTTCTCATAATGTTGATATCGATGATGGAAAGAGTACTTCGGGACATGTCTTTTATCTCAATGAAAGTCCAATTACTTGGTGCTCATCAAAACAAGAAAGTGTGGCTTTATCTTCATGTGAAGCCTAGTTTATGGCAGCTACAGAAGCTGCAAAACAAGCAATTTGACTTCAAAAACTTTTGAGTGAAATTACGGGAAGAGATAGTGAGAAAGTGATGATAAGAGTTGACAATATATCGACAATATCTCTCACCAAGAACCCAGTCTTTCATGGACGCAGCAAACACATTCATCGGAGGTATCATTCTATACGTGAATGTGTCGAGAACAATAAAGTGGAGGTTGAGCATGTTCCTGGAGAAAAACAAAAGGCGGACATCTTAACAAAAGCACTTGGGAAGATGAAGTTCAAATAGATGAGGGATCTCATCGGAGTTCAAGACCTGATGAGAATAAACTTCAAGTTTAAGGGGGAGAATGTTGAGTAAACTTAAAGAAGAAGTAACCTTAAACCGAGTTATGGTTTAAGGAAAAGAAGAACTTAAACCGAGTTATGGTTTGATAATAAGATAAGGACTAAAAGTCTAGGAGTTATCTAAACTTTAGTGTGTTTTCCTCACTAAATTATGAGTTAGATTATATAGATGATCGAGTCTTGCGTGTTTTAGGTCGTGAGTTCTTAAGCTTTTATCTTTGAGAGATTAAAACTTAGAACATGAGATTATAAGGTTTTTGAGCTTTGAAGTTTTCCAAAATAAGAAAAGTTGTTCTTATACATTGAAAAAAAAACACACACACGTATTCAATCCTCCGTATAGCTGTCAATTGGTCGGGTCGTCCATGGGCGGGACCAGTCCAAACTATTATGGGTGGTCCGTGGACAAGACCAAAAAACACATGGTCCAACAGGGCTGAGGACCAATTTTGTCCATGGACAAATTGGTCAAGACCAAATGGACATTGGGATGTCCATAATATTAAAATTTTAGGTTACTTTAATTTGGGGAAAATGAGTTCACTTTAATTTCTCTCAAATCACGGGAAATTGCGGTTTTACGAGAAAAACATGATTTTACCCAGAAAATCGCGGTTTTAGGATTTTAGCGGAAAATCGCTTTTAAGTGGGAGATCGTGGTTTTGGCGGGAAAACTGCGGTTTTGAGGGTAAAATCGTAGTTTTGAGGGAAATAGCGGTTGTGGAAAAGTTACGATTTTGGCGGGGAAAGTGTCGTTTTATCGAAAAATTGTAGTTTTGACGGGAAAATTTCGGTTTTGGTGGTAAAATCACAGTTTTATCGAAAATTGCGTTTTGGCGAGAAAATCGAGGTTTTGACGGAAAATTGCAGTTTTGGCGAAAAAATTACGTTTTTGTGGTAAAATCACGAATTTTATGAGAATTACGGTTTTGGTGGGAAAATCGTGGTTTTATCGAAAATTACGGTTTTGGCGAAAAAATCGCAATTTTAGAGGGAAAATCTCTGTTTAATCGAAAAATTGCTATTTTGGTGGGAGAATCTCGATTTTGATAGTAAAATCATGATAGTAAAGTCATGGTTTCAACAAAAATTGCGATCCCGGAGGATTCCTCCATTTTGCTTTATTCTACATATAGGTTGCATCATCTTGAATTATATCTAATTGAACACGTACTGATGCTATATTGATTTTGTGTTCAGTGTACCGGGAAAGATATCAAACGAGAATTTCAATCATCCTCTTGAATAATGTTTTCCTCAACAGATGAATTTGATGGAGAGGCATGTGCAAAACCTATTAGAAATGTGATCACAACTGAGGTCTCAAGAATGAAGGAAACAATCCGTATGGTTCAAGGTTAATTTTTTAAGTTCTTTTAGTTTAAAATTTTTGTTGTTGTAAATGTTTATAATTAGTTTAGTAGATTAAATATTGTAATAAATTAAAAACAAACTTAACTAACCACCTAAATATAATTTATATTTCTAATTAACCATCTAAATGTAAATTATATTAGCTTTTTTTGTCACAAAAGGAAAATTTTATTAGACTTCACAAATTGAAGTATTTTGAGCACGAAAAGCTCGATGCGCAAACGAATCAGCTATAGAATTTGCAGTTCGTGGAATAAAAGAAACAGAAAAAAGGTAAAAGATGGAATTAGATTCCGAATGGTAGAAAGAAGACCAAGAATACCAATGTGGTCTTCATGACGATTGATCAAATTGACCAATACCTGGGAGTTCGAGTGCACAAGCAACTCATCAATCCCCAACACAAGAATCTGGCGTAAAACATTCTACAAAGCCAAAACCTCAGCGGCGAGTACCGAAGGCACACCCTTCTTGAAAGTAACGTATGCTAGTAGGGCGTCATTAGCTAATCATCTAAATATCAACTTTTCTTTAGTTCATGTATAAATGAAACATAAAACAAGAAAAGATAAGAAAATAAGTTTTTTCCTGTAAATCCGTTGAAAATCTAAAAAACTATATATTTTTTATGATATCGGATTTTTCATATTCACATCATTATCAGAAAAAGGGAAAATGTATTTAAGAATATTTGCGAAATACTTTTCTTCTTTTTCTCATTTGGACTTATCCCTCTAAATCAATCAATCAAGTAAAATCTTTATGGTTTGTTGTATATCAACTAATTTAAGAGATTAAATCAAATCTAACTTGTTGCCTAATTATAGTTTGTATTTTTCTTAATTTACATTCATCTCGATTTTGTAGAGAGGAGATCTCATTCTTAAAGAAAAGTCATGACTAATAATAATGTTGATGCTACAATGGTCGTTGAATCTCCAAGCCTTCTCAGTACATGGTGGTGAGACTCCTCTCCTTATCTTTTTATTTTTCTTGCTACTCTTTTTACCATATATGATCTTCTTAAGTTTTACTACGTTTTATGGTTGTTTGCAGGATGAATAAGAAGCTACGATTCGATGTTGCGATGGGAAGTACTATTATGACGGATCGGACGCCCCACTGGGGCCAGATGCCTCTCCTGGGTCAGAGTCCGTCATAAACCATGTCTAACCCCTCCCCTTAGTGTGATATTGTCCGCTCTGGGCCAAACTGGCAAAGCCCTCACGGATTTTCCTTTGGGCTTTTACTCCCAAAAGGCCTCACATTAAGTAGGGGTTGGACTCTGTTTATATATTAGACTTTCTTGTCTAAGATATCTGATGTGGGACTTGGATTGTACCCTAACAATCCTCCCTTCAAACCAAGGACCACGAAACCTTGGCTCTGATACCAATTTGTTATGACGGACCGGACGCCCCACTGGGGCCAGATGCCTCTCCTGGGCCAGATGTCCGTCATAAACCATGTTCAACCTCTCCCCTTAGTGTGATATTATCCGCTTTGGGCCAAATTGGCAAAGCCCTTACGGATTTGCTTTTGGGCTTTTACTCCCAAAATGTTTCACATTATGTAGGGGTTGGACTCTGTTTATATATTAGACTTTCTTGTCTAAGATATCCGATGTGGGACTTGGATTGTACCCTAACAAGCACCATTACAATTCTCAACATTGCGGCGATTTTGTATATACAAACCCACAAAATTCATGTATCCTTAGGAAAACATTCATTATTGGGAATATTTGGTTCTGTATATTTATCTTTTGGCCTAGCTATTTTTGTGGTGTGAGTTCTGGCAATCGCGGACGAGTCATTACGTGATCATGATGACATCGTTGGACGCATCGGTCACACGTGCGACTTCATTGTTTCCCTCATCCTCCTCCATTGTATTTTTCCTCACTTGGCTCTATTCCTCGGTCTAACTATCATAGCCGTCATGATTGGACCTTATTTACGTCTAGGAATGCTAAAACTACTAGATTGGTGGAAGTTTGTGAATCGACCACGATTTGTCTTTGTTTTCAAAGAGAATCATTCAATCAACAAAAGTGATTGATTTCGAAATCAAATATGTGTTTTTAGGGTTTTCAAAGCAAAATTAGTTTGCTATATTTATCATTGTTATGAGAATGCTGTAAGTTTTTGATAAACTATTTGTTTTTGTTTCCATTTAATCTTAAGATCTTATGAGCATCAATAATCACTTGCTAGGATTATCTACACCTTTTTCTTTTGCTTTTTTTACCAGAAAGTTCTTCTATTATTAATAATGATCTCCAAATAAGATATTATATATGTATTAAGTTTATTTTATAACAAATAATTTAAGTTTGAATTTTGTTGTAAGTGAATAAAATTCTTGAAGTTTATGGTGGGAACCAAACAGAATCATCTTTGGATATTCCGTCATGCAGAATCATCTTTAAGGATGATTGGCACTCAGGTTATAGCAGTCTTGTTTGGCTCAGTTTCAATTCAGTTTCATTTGGATTAACTAACCATTTAAGTATGAGTGTTCAAATATTTTGAGTTTTTTTTGTTACTTTTAGATATTTTCGGATAATTTTCTTTTGTCATAGATATTTTTGGATATATTTTGAGGTATATTTGGATATTCTTTAATTATTTTTAGATAGTTCCGGTTTTTTACTACCTATTCGGTTCTGATTCGATTCCGGTTCAGATTTTTCGGTTCCAAAAAATTGGAACCATTCCGGTTATTTTCTAACTCTGGTTCGGTTTCGGTTCATTTTGTTCGGTTCTTTGGTTACGTTAATATGTCGTTCTTAACTTTCACTTCTAGCTTCCACCCCCAACTCCCATTTCCAACTTCCGCTTTCAATTTCCGCTACAACTGCTTTTAGCTACTCTCCCCTTTTCCACTCTACCAATCATGCTATTTGTATACACCCGAAGTCTGTTGAGTGTTGACTTCTTTAGAATCACATATTTCTCTGGACGTCTACTCCGTCACGCAGATTGCCAGAGAAGTTTGCTCCAAAAAATCTATATTTTGAAATTTTAGTCAACTACAAAACTAATCAACGCTTTGGCAGTCTGGTCTGGTTCTGTAGACTTCTTTGGCAGTCTGCAGAATGCAAATATGAAACTTTGAAGAAATTTAAGCTTGAGAGGTACTTTTAATACGGTTTGAATTGCATTTTAGCTTCTTCAAATGTCCATAACTGAAACTCAAGTGGTATGTGTCGAAGTTTAGAGACTAAATTTGAGCATATATGGTTCGAAGTTGTATTCAATGAAGCACTCAAAGCTTTGATTGTTCACGGTGGTTGCAAACATTGAAGATTATAGCATTTTGGTAAATAAGTTGAGTTGGGAATGTATAGATCTATTTTAAAAATTTTGTTTTTAATTAAATAAAATGTTGGTAATGGCATAACAATTAAATCTATAAATATGGAAATGGCAAATCTTGTCATTTTGAAAAATGAGGAGAGAGAATGTTATGTTTGCAATTGACCATAATTTGTAGGTCACTTTTGAATCACGGCAGAGAAAAATGTAATTAAGAAGGCATTAATAATTTGTAGTCCAGTGGCGCTTGAGGGAAAATAAAAAAAAAATCCAATACGGCGAACCCTGGTTCAAACTTCGCTGGCCACGCGGATATGGACTAATTCTTTCGGTCCATTTGAATACCCCAGAGAGGGTACATCCGTGGACTGTACCTCCCATCCGGAGGTTAGGTCTGTATCTTTAATAGACCCGAGTTTAACTCTTTTTTTAACAAAAAAAGATTCCTGTAGAAAAATTATGAAGAGATTTCCCTATTTTCTTTCACCAAATTTCCGAGATAAAATTTCGTTATTATGCACGTAAGAAGAAAAAAGAAAGGAAGATATCAACAATTAGAGTAAAAATATGGATTCGAAAATCCAAATATAAACTTTAAATATATTTGCGCAATTTTTTTGTTAACAATATATTTGCGAAAATTCTTTTATTCTTTTTCATCACTCGTTTGAACTTATCCCTCTCTATCAAGATTTAATCAAATCCTTTTTTTTTTTTTGGTTAAAATAATCAAATCCAATATGCTGCCTAGTTATATAAACCCTAGCTAATTTTGCTTGATCTATATATTCACGCTTTAGCGTTACATTCGTCTAGATTTTTTTTTGTAGAGAGGAGATTTCATTCTCACACAAATCATCTATCGAAGTGACCATGACTAATAATAATATTGATGCTCCAATGCTCGTTGACTCTCCTAGCCTCCTCAGTACATGGTGGTGAGACTCCTCTCCTTATCTTTGATTTTTTTTTGTAACAATGTTAAGATTTTATTACCCTTTTAACATAAGAGATATATGTTATATGGTTGGTTGCAGGATGAACATACGATCCCATGTTGCAATAGGCAGCACCTTAATAATACTCAACATCGCAGTGATCTTGTATATGCAAACCAACAAGATTCCCTTACCCTCCTGTGCGGGTGGTTTGGCATACTTATATTTTCTTTTTGGCATAGATAATTGCGTGCTTTGGATTCAGGCAATCACGGTCGTGTCGGCATTCGAAAGTGCCCACATGATTGGATACGCGTCTCACATGGTAGCCTTCCTTGTTTTGCTCATCTTCATCTATTGTATTTCTCCTCCTTTGGCTCTACTTGTCGGTCTATAGTTCGTAGCCGCCATGATTGGACCCTATCTACGTCTAGGGATGCTAAAACTACGAGACTGGTGGAAGTTTGGGAAACAACTGCAATCAGTTGGTGAGTTTCTAGAGGGGTATCAATCAACAAAAGGGATTGATTTTTAAAGTATTCGATTGAATGCATAATGTTTAAAGATATTACGATAGCTTTTGTTACATCTTTTTTCTAGTCAAATACACTGCTGCATTGTGTGTTCATGATATTATACATAAGAAACCACAAACTTAAGAAATATGATGTTCATCTTCTTAGTCAAAAATCATAGTCACTCTCTTGGTTTCTTTGGTGAGCTAAATCTTGAAAGACCTTCTAAAAAGGTTAACATGGTTTGGCAGACGGATGCAACACTGAATTTTCTATGCCATTTTAATGAATATAACTTCTTTTTTTTCATTTTTACACAATCCCAAAGCTCAATTTTTTTCACTAAAAATCCTCAATGCTCCTGCTATAACCTTTAACATGGTTAATTTTCAAAGGTTTTTTAGTTTTAATTTTTTCTAATTGTTTATAGTTAATCTTGTAGAATATAATATTGTTATAAAAATATATAGCTAACGAGCTTAATAAGTAAATATATGGTTTATTTCTAATTAACCAACTATATGCAAATTATATATATTATTAACTAGAAAGATGAACTAGTACTGATTTGCATGTAGGAAGAAGTAATCTCGTCAGCATTGGTTTAATTCCTGCCGGAAACTAAAATGCAACTGTTTGGCCAAACTAGCCTATGTCTTAGGCATCATTAAAAAACTAGAGATCGAGATTAGATGGGGTTATCAAAGAAAAAAACTCTTCTTTTTTTGAAAATCCCTTTAACATTCAGAATTAACTTTTTCTTAATGTGACCATCTTAGTGTTTTAAATTAATTTTTGCAATCTCCTAAAATCCAATCTGAGATTTTTTTTTTCATATTCTATACTTATCAATAATAAGTTATCAGAAAAAGGTAGTAAAGATTCACTACTATGGAGGAATCTTTCCTTCTTCGCTTTTAATTTTTCAAGTTTTCACCAACATGGGGATCTTTCCTTTTTCACTTTTAATTTTTCAAATTTTCACCAATATGGGAGAATCATTTCCTTCTTCACTTTTAATTTGTTACGTACATGGAGTATGATTCTTTCTTTTAAAAAAGAAATCAGATGAAAATATCTCATCAAGAGTTGTTGGCAACTAACATATTTTAAAATGAAATTCTTGTTTTCTCAATATTTTTCCCTTTTCTGATAACTTATTAGTGATAAGTATAAAATATGAAAAATATCTCAGGTTGGATTTTAGGAGATCGCAAAAATCAATTTAAAAAACAACTTCCGCACAAGGCCTTTGCGCTGACCTTGTTTTTTTTGTGCACACATCGCATGTCAATTTGTCAAAACCAACGGATTCAAAACAACTTCTGCACAAGGTCTTATGCATGCAACGAGTATGCGTTAGACTGGTTTCTTTGATCGCACAATTGTCGCACGCAGTTTTCTTCGAAGTACCATCTCAAATTTTTTTTGCTTTTCTAATGTTGTTTTGGTTGTGTTTGTGAGAGAGAGAGCTGCTCTTCATAAATATAGAGCCTATAGAGTCTAAATGCTTATTATGATTGAGAAAAAATACATAAAGGTAATAAAAATAATTCTCTTATTAATTGAAAAACTAACTCAAAACTCTATTACACAATCTCTCAAACAATCAATCTTAATAGCTCTCTCAAACTCACACACACACCACACTTTTTTTTTTCGCCACGCACACACAACATCATTACTCGATGTCTTACAATAAAAATCATTTATTCTTAATCCTAATAGGACAAGTACTCACTTATTATCTAGATAACTCCTAAGATAATAATAATTTTTATCGTAACACTTATTATCTAGATAACTCCTAAGATAATAATAATTTTTATCGTAAACATAATTAAGTGACTTGTAGTGCAAGCTATCTTCAAACTTATCCAACAGAGGCCTAGTACATTAACCAAAACATAAATTAAAAAATCATTGCTATATCTACCTCATTCTACTTTCCTATGCTCACATGGTGTGGACGGGTAACAATTAGTTAAATTTCTTAGTACATAATTGAGTTTCATAATATTTTAAACGTATAAAGAATTATTCCGAAAGTATGTCATAAGTGATGCATAAAATATTAGCTTTTTTTCTCCATCTAAATTAACTTTAAACATTAAAACCAAGTAGAGTACCAAGTAGAATATAAAATCGGCAAAAGACGATGCCTTTCCGGAGCCAGAAGCCGGTGAGATTAAAGAATACCCCAGGAACCATAAAACAAAACATTAAGAAACCGACTAAGAAACACATACAAAGGATTGAAACCACATGGGATGAGACAAAAGATCTTTAAATTAAATACTAACTAGGTAGAGAACGAAGTCGATTGGAGGAGTAGTGGAGCCGAGCATAACACACCGAAATTATTGCAGGAAACACTCGACCGCAACTCTTTATTTTGCTCGCATTCTTGATGGAGCCACGAGTATTAACGACTAGTAACAACCCTGGCCGAAGAAGATAACACTTCTGTGAGAACCATTTTTACCATCCACGACCTCCGACAAGCTCTAAGACATCTTGTTACTGAGGAACCGGACACCGCTTACAAGAAGGAACTCGTCGATCCTAGCTAGTACTAGAAGTGCACCTCTCACACAACCCGTAAACCACCTAATCAGAACAGAAAGTACACACACCAACCACAAGAGCCGATGGGAAGTTTGAGAAGAAGACACAAAACTTCACCAAACAAGTCACACTCCAAGATTGGAACCACTGATCAAAACACGCACACCCATGAGATCAACACAAACGAGCCAAAAACTAGCCCAATCTGATACCACAATGAACAAGACACAAGTTGGACCTCTAAAACGTTAAAGCCAAGAGAGAATCGATGAAGATCTAAGGTTCCAAACGAGAGGAAACTCTGCCATAAACCAAAACACCACGCCGTACACTCAAGAACCCAATCAGCAATAGAGTCGCGATGGTTGAATATCAAAATTCCCAAATTATATCTAAATCATCTCCACTCTCCAACCCTAACAACACTTGGAAGAGAAACCACGAGGTCGGATAACAGGATATATAATACCTGAAGATTCGAGAACTGAGCGTCAATGGCACTCCGTCGTCTCAAGTCGGAGTCCTTCCAACCACCGGAATCTTCAACACGAGGGTTTGGACTCAAAAGTTCCTAATGACCTCAAGCAAAGTCGATAATAGAAGATCCGAGAAATAAGAACAAATTAGCTAAAGGAGAGACCAAACTGACGATGGCTCAGGGAAAACGCCGACCGTCGATTTGAAGGATTTTGAGTTCTTCGACTTGTTTCTCTTCGGCGGCGACATCTTGTGAAAGTAATTTTTTTTGGATGCTGAAAATATCAGCTACTCACAAATATTTCTACGTAGAACCAGTTTATCAAAAAAAATTCTACGTAGAACCATGCATGTATAAATTTTTTTTTTCACCGAAACCCCATTTCATTAAGCTGGAAACGAACTTTCCTCTGGGGAAAGCCGACTAGTGTCCATAGTGCTTACATGGGAAGAGATAATACCGCTTTGTCTTGCTTTTTTGGCAAGACAATCGGCTACAACGTTACAAGAACGAGGAACATGGAAAATGTTAAAAATAGGGAAAAAAGTCTTTAGCCTTGTGAAGTCATTCAATTCGGCAGCAAAGGCCGACCACTCCGACGGTGATGAAATCATTGATATTAGTTGCATACAATCCGTTGCAAAGGTGACCGCGGTTGTTTCTGACGATATCAATTCTTCCATCGCCCACCTTAGTGCTTCGAGCTCCGTATGTAAGGGAGATAAGGTATTTCGTATACATTTGAATCCATTCCGTAGGTCAATGTCATTTTTCCGTAGCGCCCAACCAAGACCACAATGTATATCATCTGCTCTCCAGGATCCATCAATGAAACAAATCGCGCCCGGGAAAGAGGGGGCACCCACTTAGGGTGGTAACACAGGAGGAAACTCCATCTGTGATTCGGACTCCTCCGGGGAATTTGCTTTGTCCCATGCGTTGGCTTCTTGGATGGCGTGAGAGACCAGGTCCCTGGGGTCTTCTCTTTTTCCTTCAAAGATAAATCCGTTCCTAGCTTTCCAGATAAACCAGAGGAGCCAAGGAAAATAGCGCAAAGATTCCACACTCGTACCTATTTCCTTGGCCTTCCAGAACAGATAGTCAAAGTTACTGAAAATGGAAGTCCGAGGAAATAGGAGAGGGGCTGACGGGATGGGAGCTAAAGCCCATGCTTGGCGAGCCGGTGGGCATTCAAATAATACGTGGTTTATAGATTCCTCTTCCGCACCGCAAATAGGACAAGATGGGTCTGTACCTATGTGGCGGGAAAACAAACTTTGGCAAGTGGCCAGACATCCAGATAAACATTGCCACACAAAATGTTTGAGCTTTCGTGTGGTTTTAAGATTCCATGCTTGTGCCACTAGTGAATCCACTGAGGGTCCCTGAAAAGGGGGGGTCACAAGCATGACGAGAAATTTCTCTCGCCGCCCAGTATCTAGAACGAACTGTGTAGTTCCCCGACTTTGTGTAGGACCAACAATACCGTCACTTAGGTAGTTTTTTGACGGTCGTATACTTAGTATCCATGGGATATCCTCCTCCACAAACAACACTCTAAGGCGATCCTCTTTCCAATTTTTTGTCGATTCGTCGATAAGGTCATTTACGTAGAGATGGGGATCTCTCTCCTGGGATAAGCTCCTTGGGATCCGGGGGGAATGTCAGGGATCCAGGGTTCGCTCCAAACTTTGGTAATCATTCCTGATCCAATAGTTTTTCGTAGGCCTGAGCATAGTAAGGGTTTTGCTGCCATAATACTTCTCCATCCATACGACGGTCGGTTCGACTTTTGTACCTCTGAAGGGTTACTACAATATTTGTAGTATCGACCTCTGAGGACTCTACTCACGAGGGAGTTTGGGAACTTGATAAGTCGCCATAATTGTTTTGCCAGCAGGGCTTGATTGAATTCTTCAAAAGTTCGGAAACCTAAGCCTCCCTTCGCAAGTTGGGTACAGAGTTTGTCCCATGATTTCCAATGGATACCCTTGTTATCCGCTTTAGAGCTCCACCAGAAGCGGGCTATTGCACTGCTTAGCTTTGTGCATATCGCTTTTGGTAGAAGGAAGCAGGACATCACATACGTTGGGAGAGCTTGGACTACTGACTTTATTAGAATTTCCTTCCCACCCTTAGAGAGAAACTTGGCGGACCAGGCGTTAATTCTCGATTGGAGACGGTCTCTCACAAAGGCAAAAACTTCTGCTTTTGACCCGTGGATTTTTTCTGGGAGACCGAGGTAGGTTCCCATGCCTCCTTCTTGGTGTATACCTATCATTTCCTTTATCTTCGTCCTCTCTAGAGTGGGGATATCAGCACCAAACATCACAGATGATTTAGAGAGATTTATGAGTTGGCCTGAGACTTCGCCATATTGGCGGATTATGTCGATAACCTCTTTTCCTTGGCCTTCACTCGCTCGACAGAAGAAAAGACTGTCGTCCGCAAAGAGGAGGTGAGAGGTTGACGGACTTGCTCGAGATATCTGCATCCCTTGGATCCGCCCGTGCCATTCAGCATCACGGAGTTGCGCAATAAGGGCTTCAGTGCAGATTATAAATAGGTATGGGGAGATCGGATCACCCTGGCGAATCCCGCGGGAAGGAGTAATCATTCCTTTAGGAGTGCCATTTAGGAGTATCTTATATGATACTGATGAGATGCAAAACATTATCCACCCTACCCACTTAGGTGAGAAGCCCATCTTGATCATAAGGGCTTCCAAAAATTTTCATTCTACCCTATCATATGATTTGCTCATATCTGTTTTGATCGCCATAAACTTTTTTCAGCATGCTGGGTTAGATCTTAGGGCGTGGAAATTCTCTTGAGCGATCAGGATATTATCCGTGATGAGTCTTCCCGCAACAAAGGCGGATTGTGTCTCGGATATCAACTTCGGCAAGATCTTCTTTAGTCTAAGACTCAGGATCTTCGAGATCACTTTGTAACTAACATTACAAAGGTTAATAGGTCTGAACCCTGATATTTCTCGAGGTCGGTCTGATTTAGGAATAAGACAAATGTTTGTTTCGTTGAGCTCTTTCTCGAAACAACCGTTGATGTGGAAAGATCTAACCATATTAATAAGATCTCGACCGATAATATCCCAATAGGACTGGTAAAAAAGTGTCGTCATGCCGTCTGGTCCAGGTGCTTTCTCAGGGCCAATTGAGAATAAAGCTCTTTTTATTTCCTCATCGGAGAACTCTCGAGTGAGGCTAACATTCATGGTATCCGAGACTGAGGCAGGGATGTCCTTGAGGACCCTCTCAAAATCGCTTGGATTTAGAGAGGAGAAAAGCGGGCTAAAATAATCTTCAGCGATTTTCTCAATTCCCGCCCCATTATCAATCCATTCGCCGTCCTGATTGAGTAAGCCTAGGATTCGGTTGCGGGCTCTTCTTTGTCTAGTCGTTGCATGAAAAAACTTTGTATTTTTGTCGCCTTCCTTTAACCAATTGGCCCGACTTTTTTGTCTTCAGTAGATCTCCTCCTCTAAATAGGCTATACCCAGTTGCTTTTTTAGATCGAGAATGGTTTCCAGACCCACATTCTCGTCTGGTTGGGCTTTGTCGATGGCATCTTGGAGTTCCAAGATTTGTTTTTCAGAGTTTGTCTTGGATCCTTTCTTCCAAGTGGAGATCGCACATCTGCATTCTTTAATCATTTTAGAGAAACTAAATGTCTCTCCTTGTTTTGGGGGGTTCCACCCTCGCGAGATGGCTTCTCGTAGCCCTGGTTTCTCCAGCCAGCGTTTATCAAATTTAAAATTCTTCCCAAAGGATTGGGGATAGTTTTGAACTGTAGTGAGAATCGGTCTATGGTCTGATCCCCACATTTTCAGGTATTCTACATAAGTGTGGGGGAATATCTGATGTCAATCTTCATTCCCCATTGCTCTGTCCAGACGACATTTAACCATACCGTTTTTGCGGCGTCCTGCCCACGACATTGGGTTGCCTTTGTATGGGATATCAATGAATCCGCAGCATTGAATCATGTCACAAAAGGGGAGGAAAGATGCCTCTGATCTTCGTTTTCCCCCAATTTTTTCATGGTTTCCGGTTATTTCGTTAAAATCGCCAACGGAGAACCATGCACCAAATCTATTAGTAGATATTCGGGTTAGTCTTTCCCAAACATCTCCTCGGCATTCGACTACCGGATCTCCATACACAAATGATAAGTAAACTCGATTCCCATCAATAAGAGTCTCAATATCCAAAACACGGTTGGTCATACAAAGGACTTTAACTGGGAAATCTCTAGAATAAAATAAGGTCAGGCCCCCACTAAGCCCCTCCGGGTCAACGGTAATGAGACAGTCGAACCCTAGAGAGGCTTGAAGGTCCTGTAGATACCTACGATTGTTTTTTGTCTCCGAAAGAAAAAGAAAACCTGGGGAATATAACTGACACATTTCCTCCAGTCGACGGGATGTGGTTTTGATCCCGCCCCTTGACAGTTCCACGCTAAGATTCTCATTTGGAAGGGTTGGATGGGTTCTGGGACCCCATCAAACCTTCCACAATTCCTTGGGACTTCTTACTAGCTGGGACATTCTCACTGTGTGGGAATAAAAGTTGCTTCTTGCTCTTCATCTTCGGGACTCCTTTCTTCGGAGCTTGGGCTTGCCTCTCGGTCACTTTCGGAGATAATCTACCTCGATAAAGTTTCAATTTTTTTGACGCCCCTCCCAAATTAACATTTGGGCTTTTCTGAACTCTTCCTTTAGGGCCCATTGCTTTGTCATACTTGAGAGATGACATTTGGGGAATTTTCTTTGTTACTTGGGCCCTTTTAGAAGTCTGGCCCAACTTTTGGTCAGCCACTTCTCTCACGGAGTTTGAGATTGCAGCGAGAGCCTCCTCCGACGGCTGAGTTGATTGCTCCGGTAGAAGTTTTCTCTCTTTCCGGAGGCGAATTCTTGAGGGCGATGACTGTTTATTGGCGCTTGTCAACGATGGAGACGATTCTGGTGAGGAAAGCCGCCGGGAAGCACGCCTAGGGTTATCAGATATCGTGCGTTCAAGGCTCTCTTGTTGGGTTTCTTGTTCAGCGAGCTCATCACCTAACAGGTCATCATCCATGTGGACTCCATCTTCTTGGAGTTCCTTTGCCAATTCTTGGAGAGACATGGCTTCCAGTCTCTTTCTCTCCTCCGGATTATTTTCAATCGCGCGGTCGCATTCCTCCACCAGAGACTCCCAATTGTCTAGAGTCGAGGTTCTCGAGAGGAGTTTTAGCGTTTGTGGAGCTTTACCATGAGGATCTAAAGTCTCTGGGACCTTCGCCACTGTGGCGGAACTGTTAGCAATAACAAAACAAGCCTCACCCGACACCGGGATTTCTGGTGGCTTTCTTGCTCCTATTTCCTCTCGCCGCGAGTTGATTTGAGGCAGATTAGGAGCTGTATCGATGGCCTTTCCTTTCTTAACCACTGCTTCTGTGGGCTTTTCAGAGATGGTGGCCTTCGTTGATTTGCCCATGACTTCTCTTCTTAAGCTTCCCCTTTAAGGGCTACGGTGGTTGGGAGGAGGATCTTGGCGGCTGCGGGGGCGAGGAGCGAGAGGCCGTGATGGAGATGGAGATCTCTGACGACGAGTGTTTCTCCTCTCCGGATAAGCATCCACGTCTCTTCTATCCTGGTCTGATTTTGGGCGCCAAGAAGCCGGCCGATGATAGGTAGTCTCTGATCTTCTTTGTTCCGTAGATAATTGCAAAGAATCTTCCCGATTACGGGGATAAAAAGTCTCAGGATCTGCCTGAATTCGTTGCCAAACCGAGCCTCTCTTATCCATATTTCTGTCAAGATCTTTTTCCTTGTACAGGTTCATGCGAACCGGTTTTCGATCTTGGATTTATGCTCGAGTGTTGTAGCTTGGCTCTTTTGGGTTCCTTTCGTCAGCCTTATGCTTCTTAGCATGTCTTGGAGGTGAGACTTCTCGTTGAGCTTGCTATTCCTTAAGCTTCGCCAAGAGTGCTTCCTTTTCCGTTTGAATTTTCCTCTCTGCTTTGTTTAGGCTTTTTTTTCTTCCGACAGTAGGGGGCAGGAGTTTTCATCGTGGTCAATGAGCCGACAATTGAAACAGTAGCGGTATAACTTCTCGTATGAGAATTCCACCAAGGCTACTACACCGGTATGAAACCGAGCCCGCTTTTTAAATTTTAAAGGTTTTGTTACGTCTACAGTGACTTGCATACGGGCGTGTTCTTCATCCGCCACAATAAACTGGCCAATTGAGTTGCCAAGGTCTTCAAAAGTCTGCTTCATCTAGAAGAGGGTTGGGATACCCGAAACAGAGATCGAAAACGTAATGGTTCGGGGGAAATCATCTTCTCCGCTTGGGCTCCATCTTTCAAGTGAGAAAGACCACATGTTGTAGTGGTAGGGGCGACGGCTTAGAACTCTCAAGAGGTCCTCTTCGTACTCAAAGTCGAATTGGAACTTGCCCTTTCCAAGATTGTATCCTTTAACTCTACCTTCAACATCCCATACCCTTTCACTTGGCATGAGAGTTAGTAGAGCATCTGTGTTTCTTCCGTCATGGAACATGCGACCAACCAAAGACTTTTTAAACTTTTGCAGTCTTTTAGAGAAATCGAACGCTTGAATTTCAACTATTTCATCTTCTTCTTCTACTTCTTCGGTTCTCTTGCTGTGTGACAGGTTTTGAGGTTGCTTCCTGGGACCTTCATCTTCACCATCTTTCTAGCGGCGTGGAGGGCTTGGGCGCCACCAGCTTGGGACTGGTTTTGGCCCCGAGCGGTGAGACATGGCAGGATAAAGTACGGTGAGGCAAGTTGACAGGGAGAGGAGAGTGGGAATGAGTCCAAAAACCACCAGGCCAAGGAAAAACAAAAAGAGAGGGATTGAGAAGAGGGTAGGGGAGGGAACAGGGGAGGTAACGGGCGGTGGTAAGGGTTGAAGAAGGGTTGGATATGTAGGGGAATGGTCGGAGGTCACTGGATTTTCGTCGGAGAGGCCAGAGGAGGGTGGGGGAAATCTGGTTTTGGGATGGAAGGATGGTTTTGCATTTTGAAAGTTTTCTTGAAAAGGAAAAAAACCAGGTGGTTGGATTCAGTCAGAGGAAAGCTGGATATTCCCCTAACTCAAAGTGGAAAGAAACCGGTTAAGAGAAAATTAGGGGAAAAGAAACCCCTTTCCACATAACCACCTTGGTACAAGTGTCTGGGAGCATTTTTTTCACATAACCACCTTGGTACATGCATGTATAAATTAATATACCCAACTAGTAGTTTGGATTTAATAGTATTGATTGATTTGAATGCTAACCAAAATTGTGGATCTTGTTGGGTAATGGGTAAATATACTCATCCGCCACTGGCATAATATGAATAATATCATATACAACGTTAATTTCTTTTAGAAAAATAATGATATATGATATATATACATATATATATATATATAGGCCCTGTTCTTTTACAAGTCGCCGGCGACAACTTTTAGCGACTGAAATTATCAAAAGAATAGAGAATTAAAGTTGTCGTTGGTTTTTGTTGTGAGAGAAATTTTTCTCCGAACTCCATCTCGCCGGTTATGCTACTGTCGCCATATATTTCGGCGATCAATAAAACAAACGCAGCGACTCAAATACTTTTTCACCTCTCACTATCTCTCACCTCAACTTGTCGCTGGTATCAAATTTAATTAAAAATGAATTTGTTTTTACGGTCGCTGACTTGTGTCGCTGGCGACACATAAAAGAACACCACCATATATATATATATATATCCTCCTTATATATTAAAAGAGAAGTCTATTTAGTGATTTTGTCCGCATGTCACTCATACATCCATTTTAGAATTAATCGTTATAATTTAATTGGTTGTTGAGAATAGGAATTTTCTTTTTATTTTTGAATTATTTTAGTCGACACATTTAAGACTACTAAACCATGATCA
This sequence comes from Anastatica hierochuntica, assembly GCA_900406275.1. Taxonomy (NCBI): domain Eukaryota; kingdom Viridiplantae; phylum Streptophyta; class Magnoliopsida; order Brassicales; family Brassicaceae; genus Anastatica; species Anastatica hierochuntica. The sequence continues at coordinate 3,748 of OVAN01001963.1, read as the reverse complement.
ATTTAATTTCTATAGCCAAACATCCTTCTTACAATTCAAAATTAGAAATAGTAAATAATCAGTATTATAAAATTGATCATGCAAAAAGTATATTTCCAGGATCGTTGGTGGCTAGAGTTTTACGGGGACGATATTTTAAGAAGGTTCATCCTTTAAACGCTAAAAAGCCACATTTACCCTCTTTCGGTTGGAGGAGAATTTTCTCCTCGAAAGAATTGTTACAAAAAGGTGCTAGGATAAGGATTGGCTCCGGAATTAATACATCTGTATGGCATGACCCGTGGATACCGGATGAAGGTCCCAGACCAGCAAGAGGCCGAGGTCGGGCGTGGCATCCTCGGCTACAAGTCCAACATTTAATTGATCCTCTAACACGGGAGTGGCATTTGCCAATTTTACAAGAATTTATGGATCCTGAAGATATTGGGCTTATACGCGGTATCCAACCAAGCCGGACCACAACTTATGATGGTTTAGTTTAGCATTACACAAAATCAGGACAATACACGGTCAAGTCGGGGTATAAACTTTTGAATTTGGTGGCGATAAATTGGATAAATAACCATGGTTAGGGACCGCGCTTGGAGGCTTTGAAAGCTTTCCCTTGGAAGGTAAAATGTCCACTGAAGATACAACATTTCCTTTGGCAAATTATTACTGGGAGTTTGGTGGTAACGACTGAATTAAGTGGGCGGGGGATCCCTTGTGACACAATGTGTAAACGTTGTGGTCTTGCTGAGGAGACCATCAACCATGTTTTCTTTGGGTGTGAAGCCCTTGGGAATATCTGGAATTTTAGTCGTAACCCAGCAAATCAAGAGGAGTTTCCAACCTGTTCAATTTTTTTCAATATGGACTATCTTTTCTGGCGGAATCCTCGACGCCTCCAGGAGAACGTTGGTGCTCTTTTCCCATGGGTCTTATGGTTATTTTGGAAAGCGAGGAACCAAAAGGTTTTCCAAGGTATCCATATAGAAGTTGAGGAACTACTGAAAAATGTGGAGACGGAAATGATGGCCTGGGAGGAAGCTCAGGTGAACCCTCCGCCTAATGAAGCTGGGGAAGTTTTAGATAACACAAGTTCTGTTGAAATGCGGTGCCGTACGGATGGATCGTGGAAACAAGCGGAACCTTTTTCTGGATTATGTTGGATTTGTCTGGATAGGGATAACTCGATAGTCCTACTTGGTGTGAAGTGTCTCCGCCGAAGTCAGAATTGGAAGCGCTTCTATGGGCCATGTCAGAATTGATAAATAGAAACATCAACTGCCAGTTCTTTGAAACCGATTGCAGGGAGCTACTTACGATTCTACAAGACCCAGATGATTGGCCAGCTTTCTATACATACGTCCAAGATTTCCGCCGCCTTCGTGATCAACTCCCAGGATTCACATTATCAAAAATCAAGCGCACAACAAATACACAAGCAGACACCCTAGCTCGAGGATCTTGCCTTTTACATATAGATTATATTTTTGTAGATTCCTCTTTTCCGAATTGAGCAACCAATTCCGGAATGACTATCTGATTTAGTGTCTGGTTGATAAAAAAAAATTGATCATGCAATTAACAAAAATCTTAATCTTAGATTGTAATTTTAAGATTTTTTATTTTACCAATTAGATTGTAAAAGGTTTATAAAAATTAACATTAATCTATGATAGATTGTAATTTAAAGATTTTTTATTTGACCAATTAGATTGTAAAAAGTTTATGAAAAATAACATTAATATTAGAATATAAATTTAAAGATTGTAAACATGTACATTTGTATGAAAATTCTTTAACACCATATGAATAATTGTGTATTTTATGTGGCTACAATATTTGAATATGCTTCTTTGTATCTTTAAAATTTATCTACAATATTCGAATATAAATTTAAAGTTTAATTGTCGAATATGTTAATCTTTCTTAATATGATATAAAATTAAATATAAAAAATCAAATTATAGAAACGTTTCTATATCAATTAGATTGTATATTTAATTATTGAATTGTTTATAGAAAGTGAATATAATTTGTTCTAAATTATAGATATACGTTTATGATTCTATTAAATCACAAAGGAAAGTCACTAATAATTTTATTTAAAAGAAAAACTTGAACAACAAGTTTTAAACGCGTATATATATATATATCGGTAGTCTCTTTGGCCAGACACAATTCACGTTTTATAAACATGAGGTTATTTTCTTTGATCATTTATTATGCATAATTCTTTTTTGTTACGATAGAGTTTATTTTGATCATAACAAGAGTTTAAGGAGTTGTTTTCTTTGT
>OVAN01001962.1:0-36568 GCA_900406275.1 Anastatica hierochuntica | reverse complement strand
CTCTCAAGGCAATAATTGAAGCTAAGGAGTGGCTTTTGGCTCAAGACTCAGTTCCCAAACCTAAAGCACAACCTAGAGCAATTACGAGACTGCACTCTCAAGCCATCACTTGCAGAACCGACGCTGCTTGGAACCCAGAGCTTAAACGAGCAGGTCTAGGATGGCATTTTCTGCAATCTTTAAACTCATCACCTTCACATCACTCTCAAGTTGTAAGCTCTGTTTCATCTCCACTAGTTGCTGAGGGATTGGCAGTCCGCGAAGCCTTGATTGTGCCATTGACCTTGGAGTGAGAGATCTCATCATTGAATCCGATTCGCAACAGCTAGTCTCTGTGATCAATGCCGATTCGAATTCGCCAGAACTTTATGGAATCCTCGCGGATATAGCGTTTAGTTCTTCTCAATTTGGATCTATTGTTTTTAAGTTTCTAAACCGTATTAACAATGTAGTCGCTGACAATCTGGCAAAAAAAGCCTTACTTGTATCACAAGACTCTTTCGAGTAGTTTAAGTGAAATGAATGTTTCTGCACAAAAAAAAAGTGGATACCTAATTTAGCTATTGCTCGAACCGTAAGTACATGCTAAGGCATTCCACCACTCAAATAGATCAACAAAAAAAAAATAATTCTGAAGTTTGAAAACACATGTATATTAGTTATTAAAATAATAGATAGAAAACAAGATTTATAAAGATTGATGAATCTTTATTGGTGTATGTTCATCAATCTCTATAACCACTTTTTTCTCTTTGCTCTCTTCCGTGAGTCCACACTCCCATGCGACATGCTCGACATTCTTGATTTTGGCAAAGATGACTATGCTCTGATTTGTCCTCTGTGGACCTGACTAAGTTTTTTGATGTCAGAACTCTGGTATGGCAGTGAGTCGGGTGAAGAGGAGTCTTCAGGATGGTTCAGCTTTTAGAGATCTAGTGATGGTTGATGACACTCATTTTCATCTAAGATTGTTGTATTTCAACACAGAGGAGGAAGCGCTTGGCTCAATTTGTCCCCGCTTTCATAGATCTAACGATTCTATTTTGTTATCGGCTTGATTTTGACTTCGAAAAGGAGAGGGTTTAGATATGGTAAAGGAGCAGTCTCGACATCTTGGCTATTTTGATGCCTTATAGCTAAGCTAGTTGGACTCTATAAGATTCAAGTGTTAAAAGAAGATTCACAATGGTGGCGTTTGCATGTAATCGATTGACGAGATGTTTGATCATCTCCGACCTTGACATCGGCTAGTTGAGAGCTTGCCCTTCCTCCTTTCTTTGCATGTCCCAGATTTTTTCATTGCATCCTCTCTGTTTTCAACCTTCGGATTTTGTTTACATGAGCGGGTGATTTTTTCCCCGGTTGATACTTTCTTTTTCCGGCTTCCTCAATTGACTATTCTATGATTGGTGATTTATGATAGCTATGGTTTGTTCGATTGTATCTTTGTTGTAGATTTCTGTTTAGTTTCTCATTATAGTCTTGCATAGTATTTAGCTCCTGCAGGCGGATCCCAAAATCCAATCATGGATCATAGCGGTTTCCAAGTGAAATGAGTGTTTTGTGTTCTTGTGGCTTCAATGAATTGAGAGCAATATAATGAGACAACGACAAACCACCAATTCTTAGGCTTATAGCTTAGTTTCTATCAAGTTCAGAATTGATCATGTAAGCTTTGTTTAGTTGTCTTGTGTGTCTTTTCTTTTTTCAGTCTCATCTTTGATTATGTTTTCAGGGTTGTATCCTCTAAACGATTAGCTTGTGGTTCTGGAGTTGTAGTTCAATCGCCAGCTTTTGGCTCTGGGTTCGTGTTCGTACGATCGTTAGCTTTGTATATGCTTTGTGTTTACTGTTTGAATAAAATACGAGATGATAAAAAATATTTAGTTCTTTATAGCTAAAGATGCATGAACTACACCAAACACAAACTCGCCAATCTATATATTATATATATGAGAAGTCATTTGATTGCGTGGCGAGCTTACAGAATTTAATGGTGACGTGGCGGAATTCTAGAGCTTGCCATTTTTTAAAAGAAAAATTCGGTTAATTGCTTTTGGCTTACGTGTTGTATTGTTATTTGCTCTCGCCTTCTTTTTGTCTAGAAAATATTCTCATTTCGGTTTTTGACATAATTACCCTGCTTGAAATTGAAAATTTTTTCTTAAGAAAATACTGAAAAAATTTAAGCCTTATTATTCATTAGTCGTTCCTCTAGGAGGCTCGGTTTTGTTCCCTTGTCTTTATCAATCGAAAAAATATTCTTGTTTTGATTTGTTTCTAAGATTTAATCTTATCGAGTATCCTAAAACATATGTTTTTATATCTGTTTAATCTTATCGGGGAAAAAAAATAAAATATTATGGATGATTTTCTTTTGTCGAATATAAATATTTGTCTCCTAGGATGTGTTGTTCGATCTTACGATTTATTCAAGTTCTAAAAAACAAACGTTACAATAGCTCATATGCGGATAAGGAATTTTCCTATGGTCCTTAATAAAGATATGTTTGTGTCTATGGCAAGCTGCAAGATCGAAGTCATGAGGGTTTGGAACAAGACATACAATTGTGTGCTTTGTCTCGAGGTGTTTCTTGTTGACTGCGAGGTAATTGGATAGACTACACCAATAATTTGATATGTCGTTTTTTTTTTTATATGAATTATACGCAGTTAGGAGTAAAATTACTTAAATCATCCTTCTTGTCGTGTACTGTAAGTTTATGTTATATTTTTCATGTACTTAATTATTGCGCTTATAATTTTTTGAATATTTATTGTTTTTTCCTTTTTGCAGGGTGCTCACCTACGGGACCGTTAATGGTGAGCACGTTACCAAGTCCGCGAATCTATTGGTCGAAGAGGCTTGGCGCTTGTTGAGGTATCATATATGTTAATATTGTCAATGGGTAGATTAGTCTTTTCCTTGAGTTATCATTAGGTTAAACATCTTGTATAAATACTTTGTGATAAAACGATGAATAAGACCAAGAGAAAAAAGGGTTTAACAACACGATCTTGAAGCATCTTTAACATGGTATCAGAGCGATAACTCGCGATACAAAAACTGAGTTTGTCGATCCTTTAATCTCACAATATCCTCTTTTTTTCGTTCTTTCTCTCTTCTTGACCCCCTCTGTTTTTAACTCTTATCTTGCAAAACAGAGCTTCTTGAGACATGAGTGAACAGACTCATGAACAAACACTTGTGGCTGCTTCACAGACACGAACGCAGCAACAAAAATGATGATTGATCCTTATGATCTATCGGCTGGTGGTAACCCAGGAACCGTGATTTCCCAACCACCTCTAAGGGAATCCAGTTATGATGAATGGGCTATAATGAGCGAGTGGCGCTCCAAGCTAAAAAAAAGTTCGGATTTTTCGACGGCTCACTACCAAAACTAGCCATTGACCATGAAGATTATGAAGATTGGTGTGCGAATAACGCGATGGTTGTGTCTTAGTTGAAATTGACTATCGATGAGAAGCTGAGGACATCGATATTGCACTATGAAAAAGCTGCAAAACTCTGAACTCATGTTCGAAAATGTTTTTCAGTGCGTAATGGAAAAAGAGTGCAGATATTAAAAGCGGAATTGGCTAATTGTCATCAGAAAAGAATGACAATGGAAGCATATTAAGGAAAACTCACTCAACTGTGGACAAGTTTGGCTGATTATAGCTTAGCAAAGACCATGGAAGAAGTGGAAAAGGAGCGAGAAGAAGAAAAACTCTATCCATTTTTTATGGGTTTCGATGAGACAATATACAGTCAAGCCAAATCCAACTTACTCTCTCGTGATCATTTGTCGAGCCTGGGTGACGCATTTAACGTGCTTACTCAAGATGAAGAATCGAAACTAGCTAGTCGGATACTCGCTGACAGAGTCGAAGAAGCTAGCTTTGTTGCTCAAAGCGTGACTCATCCACAACAGATTGCAAACAATCAGAAGCGAACTATTTGTGGTCTGTGTGGTAAGACAGGTCACTTAGTTGACAATTGTTTTAGAAAGATCAGGTATCTGGACTAGTGGGTGGATCGCAGCAAGCTACAGACCGTGTCGAATACTCCAGCATTGGCACCAAGAAACACATGTCGTGGTTGGGGTCAGAAAGTGGCTCGAGCAAATGCAATCGGTTATGTGCCTCAAGCATTGGCAATTTCAGTGATCACCGTGGCTGATCGGGTTGGCATTACTGGTCTCAGTGACAAGCAGTGGCAAACGTTGGTTCATCTCCTCAACGAACGTGATCCGACAGCATCCTCTTCTACAAAGCTTTCTGGTGAGATTCCGATTCACTCTTGGATTATCGATACATGTGAGAGTAATCATATGACTGGATCGGTTTCTGCATTAGATGATGTTTTTGATATGTCTCCTATACTTATTAAGCTTCCAGATGGTCATCACACTTTGTCTACTCGACAAGGAACAGTTAGAATGGGATCACATCTTACTTTGAAAGATGTGTATTTTTTGGATGGTTTGAAGTGTCATTTGATTTCAATTTCGCAGTTGGCTCGTGATCAGGCATGTGTATTTCAGATTACTAATACATTGTGCGTTGTTCATGACCGCATTACGAGGACACTGATTGGAGAGGCTAAATAATGACAAGGACTTTAGTTCTTTAGGAGTATGGAAGTAGCAGAGGCGATGCATATCTCGGATCACACTTCTCTCGAGCTCTTGCATCAACAATTGAGACATCTTGCTTCTAAAGCTTTGGATTCTTTATTGATTTCGGATTTAAGTAGTAGTAATAGGAGCTTTGATCATAAGACATGTGAGATTTGTATTCGCGCCAAACAATCGCGTGTTTCTTTTCCTACAAGTTTGAATAAAACGACTAGTCCTTTTGAGCTTATACATTGTGATCTCTGGGGGCCATATCGAACTCCTACACTCTGTGGATCAACGTATTTTCTCACTATACTCGATCATTATTTTCGGGCCTTGTGGATATATCTTCTTCCTAACAAGCAAGTTGCTCCTACAAAACTGAAACATTTCATCACTATGGTCGAAAAGCAATTCGAGAAATGAGTTAAGTGTATACGTAGTGATAATGGCATCGAATTCATTTGTCTTTCTGATTTCTTCAAAGAACAAGGTATTGTTCGCGAGACTTCATGTGTTGGAACTCCCCAACAAACCAGCCGAGTGGAGAGAAAACATCGACACATATTGAATGTGGCAGTGCACTACGTTTTCAAGCTTCTCTCCCATTAGAATTTTGGGGTCAGCGTGTGTTGGCTACTGGTTATGTCATCAATCGGACACCAGCTACTCCATTGGGTGTAAAGACACCCTTCGAAATGCTCTATGGTTGAGTAACTCCTTTGAGTCATCTAGGCGTGTTTGGTTGTCTGTGTTATGTTCATAATCAACATCGTAGTGGTAATAAATTTGAAAGTCGAACCACTAAATCGATCTTTCTTTGATATCCATTCGGTACGAAGGGTTGGCGTGTTTATAATCTTGAAACGGGGAAGATAACGGTTTCTCGAGATGTAATATTTTGTGAGGATACGTTTCTGTATGCAGTTGTTTCTACTTCGACTTTACCTCCGGGTTCATCTTCTGTCGGCTTTCCGATTGATCTCATTTCCGATGATCCGTATGATTCAGATGTCGTAGACTCACCTCAAGCTCTGGTTCCTCTATTTTCGGACAAGAGACTGAGCAGCACCTCTGTTTTGGAATCACCTGTAGTATCAGCTTCATGACATGGACTGAGTTTACTTCCTCCGCAAGAAAGTTTGCTTCCCGATCAGACTTCAACTCCCTTGTCTGAAGCACCAGATACGCCAGCTGCTTCGTGCTCCAATGGTGATTCAGAACAGCTTGGTTGGGGTTTTCGCAGATGAACAATACCAGTGAAGCTCGGAGATTACGTGCTTCATACGGTCCAAGCTGATTCTCCGCCACCGGCAAACACATGTCATTATCCGATTGAAGACTATGTGTCTTGTGAGCATTTTCCCAAAGCTCATCGTGCTTACCTTCATGCCATAACAAGTAATGTGATTCCTAAACACTATTCTCATGTTGTTTTAGATGAGCGTTTCCGTCAGGCTATGAGAGTTGAGATCGATGCGCTTGATGAAAGTCAAACATGGACGATAGAGACTCTTCCACCAGGCAAGAAAGCTATTGGTTGCAAGTGGGTTTATACGATATAAGTCTGGCGGGACTATTGAAAGATACAAAGCGCATTTAGTTGCTCTTGGTAATAAACATATTGAAGGAGAGGAATTTGATGAAACCTTTGCGCCTGTCATGAAAATGACTACAATTCGAACAATCTTCGAGGTTTCTACAGCTAAGAATTGAGAAGTGCATCAAATGGATGTTCATAATGCCTTTCTCCACTGTGATTTGAATGAAGAAGTGTTTATGACTCTCCCACCTTGTTTTCGGACAAATGATACTTCCTAGGTATGTCGACTACATAAATCTCTTTATGGACTTCGTCAATCTCCTTGTTGTTGGTTTGCAAAGCTCACTTCCGCGTTGACTAAGTATGGTTTTATCCAATGTCGATCAGATTATTTTTTGTTTACATTTCATCGACAGGATGTCTCTCTCCATGTGTTGGTATACGTCGATTATTTGATTATTATTGGCAGCTCTCTGGAGTTGATACGCGAATTTAAAGACTATCTTAGCTCATGTTTTCGGATGAAGGATTTGGGTATTTGCAAGTATTTCTTGGGCATTGAAGTGGCAAGAAGTCCTTCTGGTATTTACTTGTGCCAACGGAAGTTTGCACTGGATATTATCTCTGAAGTGGGTCTTCTTGGCTTGCGGTTTGTAGCATTTTGTACAGAGCAGAACCATCGATTGGCTTTAGCCGATGGTGAAGACTTTCCGGAACTAGCTAGATACCGACGACTGGTTGGTCAGCTCATTTACTTGGCAGTACTCGTCCTGACATCTCATATGTGATTCACATTCTCACTCAATTTATGCAGAAGCCTAAGTTAGTTCATTGGGAAGCTGCTCTACGGGTGGTTTTTGTTTCTCAAGAATAATCCGGATCAAGGTATTCTTCTTTGTTTTGACTCAACACTTACCTTGACTGTGTGGTGAAATTCTGATTGGGCAGGTTGTCCTCTTACTCGACGTTCTCTCTCGGGCTATTTTATTCAACTAGGGAACTCTCCCATATCGTGGAAAACAAAGAAAAAAAAGACTATCTCTAGTTCTTCTACGGAGGCTGAGTATTGTGCTATGCGTGATACACTTCGGGAGGTGATTTGGATAAAGAAGATACTTCTAGCTCTTGGCATTGACACTTTGGCTCCAGTGAATTTCTTTTGTGATAGTCAAGCGGTTATTCATCTCGCGGCCAATCCGGTGTTTCACGAACGCACAAAATACGTGGAGAATGATTGTCATTTTATTTGAGAGGCGGTACAACGAGGGATCATTGCTAGAAAACATGTTTCTACAAAATCAAAGCTCGCCGATATTTTCACAAAGGCTATCGGCAGTTCGGATTTTCAAAGTTTCAAGTTCAAGATGGACATTAGTGACCTACATGCTCCATCTTGAGGGGAGGGTGTTGAGATATCATATATGTTAATATTGTCAATGGGTAGATTATTCTTTTCCTTGAGTTATCATTAGGTTAAACATCTTGTATAAATACTTTGTGATAAAACGATGAATAATACCAAGACTGAAAAAGGTTTAACAACATGATCTTGAAGCATCTTTAACAGCGCTCAATATTTAATTTTAAGGTAACCAAGTATCTACCTTTTATGGTGGTATTCTATCATACAATACAATTGAAATTTGTCCAATGGAGAATCCTCCAACTCAAGTACCTCAGCCTTACTGCTATGTTGGTTTCTCAAATATCCTTTCTCAAAAAAAGCATCAACATCTTATTTGGTATTTTTTTCGGCCTCTACATAGCATGTGAATAAGTTTGTACGTGTAATATAAGATTGATTGTTGTGAATTTCAAATAATATATAGATTGATTGCATGGTCTTTGTTTGAACGATAATCTTCTAAATGTTATGATGGTCACATAATTAGCGTTAGTGCTCTTGTTTATATGAATACAAGGGGTGTGGACATAAAGAAGGTCCACCTTATACTTCGTAAGGAGATGTAAGTGTTGTCTTCCAAATTTAGATGTTTAGGATTTAAACTCCCTTTGTGTTGCATATAAACTCTATTGGATTATATAGTGATTTGCAGTTGTTGTGAACATTATGGGGAGAACTTCTATGGTCCAATATGCAGGGCAACATACTGGCTCTTCGATCATCTGTGATATGCGTTTGGCTATAGCCAAAGAATTCAAAGGTATTTTAAATTAGTTGACAAGTGTTTTTGCTTAAGGAAATTCTAGTTAGTTAATAATAAACTAACCGCTTTTGCTTTAGGAACTATAAGTTTCTCTAACGCATTCAGTTGCTCTCGGATTGGGTTCGATCCAGAGAGTCCTGACGTCAAGAGATTTTGGAGCATGTAAGTTTTATCGGCTGGTTAATATTTATTTGTGAAAGGGTTATTGTTGTAGTGTTGTTGTGTACAAGTTACCTATCAGGGCGTTGTTATTTTGCATTGCTTTCCTTTATACAGTGTGATTAGTGAAGTAGAATTACTATAAGTTTTTTCTTGTATAACTTTCTTCATGTTGAATGTGTGATTGTCTTACGAAACATAGTAATACAATTCATATTTGAAAATAATGTCATAGAAATAAGTAACAACTAATACTCATTCATAGGATCATGTTAACAATGTTGGTTTATGATCAACATCCTCCATGCATGACTTCTTTGTTACTTGTATTTTTCTTTCAGAAGTTAAACTAGAGGCTAGAGCTTACAAGCTAATCATTGAGTTTGCATGTTATAATTACCGACTATTTTTCGATAATATCCCTTAACTTGATATAAATTTATAATGTTAATTCATTAATTATATCTCAAACCACAAACATTGGTCGAATCTATAATTCATCTCGAAATTTATTTATTTTTTCAAATAACTTAATATATTGTTTTCTTGATCACATCCAAAATTTGTAGATATATATAACATAAATTAAAATATATGCAATATGATCTCACATGAGAATACCATCCATATGTGATCTCTAAGACATGGAGAGATAACACTAGAGGCTTGTTAGAATTCTTGGTGAAGATGATGATTGAAGGCAAAATTGGCGGGTTTAAATGTTTTAAAAGAAAATACAAAGCTAGGAGTGTTTGAGAGAAAATGATTTTCGAATTAAACATACAAACAAGAAACAACGGTGGAACTTAAAGACGATTAAGGAGGTTAGAGTTGTTTACTATTGATCATTTGAAACATGCACATAAGATTTAATCTGATTTTTTTTTCTACTGATCATGAAATGTTAGTTTAACGGGTAATTTTTGAAAAATCTTGTTTGGTTCTTACGTAGGAGTATCATCTGGATTATACAAGATGCTCCTGTAATTGGCATTGCTCTCAAGAACGAAGAGAAACAGTCGAGCTTGCTGAAGCTAAAAGTTTTTTGCAAAGGAGCTGACGGTGTAGCATACATGAATATATGATGAACATAGAAAAGGGACGGGTGTTTTCATCCCTAGAGCTTCTCATCCCAGAAGAAGACATCGTCATCATCAGAAGCAAGGTAGGTTTAGTTCCTTCAACGCCAAGCAATAACACTCTCTTCATCAAAACAAACCAAGAGTCTCAATAAAATCATGAGAACTCAAGAAGTGCTCTCACCACTCAGAGCAAAATCAACAAGAGCAGCTTGAACAGTAGTGTTCATGCTTCTTCCTTTTATTTATTGTAAGTTTCATAAGTGAAGTTTTTCGTTTTAATTTTTTAACCGGTCGTGCTCGGGTTGTAGAGAGTCAAAATTTTGGACATATGATCACGCCTTACTTACGAAGTAGATATATAAAAGAATTATGGTTTTAGTCTGTTATCGATTGTTCCTTCTAGACTGGTACGTGACGATGATGGAATTTCACTGAGGCCCTTTGAGTTCTATGTTCCGTTATTTCCACTATTCTCCTAAATCAAAAATATGAAATCGGCATCTCCCTCTGTTGTGAAAAGAATAGACACATAAGATGTTGGATGGTTGACCATTATGAACAAAAGTTAAATATAGAAGTAACTACAATTAATATATAAACCTAAAACTAAATGTTAACAGCTGCATGCAAAGACAATTTAGTGGGGTGAAAAAGAGGAGATAAATTATTAGACAGTGAGAATTATATTTCATCATTTTTCTCTGCCTTTTCATGAATCCTTGCTTTCCACACATCTTGTATATATTTTGCATTCATCGGACGGTCCATTGAGGCATAACCACCATGGAAACCCCTAAATTCAATGTCTCCGTGACGAGTTCTAGCCACAATGAGTTGTGAAATAACCAATTTCTTTATTGACAAAGTACATTGACTTAACTAGAGAGGAAACAAATTTTAAATGAACCAACATGAGGGTCGAACACCTATAAGGAATTAACGAGTACAAAGTTAGCTTTGTCAAAATTGATGTATTATTCGAGCACCATCTCCAAGTAAGCAAGTTGTGTCCCAGTAGGTATGATGAATGTGGGCAAGTCTCCTTCAATCTTTTCCATCGTCGATTTTTTCTCCATTGTTTATTAAAGAAGAATACCACGAAGAAGTATTTTTTACGTCTCTTCTGCTCTAAGTACATAACTAAGAAAGAATACACATAGCGAAACATTATTATAGTTGCTTATTCTTAAAAACATTGGAGAAAATTCACTATGTCCGTGCAGGACACGGACGAAACAACTAGTTTTACGATAAATTACATGATAATTGGGCTTTTCGGTACATTTCAAAGAATTTTCACAAAGACCTACTAAGACTGAGTATTCTTGTCAGATTCGTCCTGGTAAGTCACTTTGTTCTAGGTTCAAATATTTGAATAAGATAAACTTGCACATTTCCTCTAAACAAACTATTGACGTATCGATATAGCTGTTTTCCTTCTCATCTAATTGAAGATAATTTCTCTAACAAAAAAGAGCCACTTGATACAATTATCTCTACCCAAGTAAAATTGGAAACTAATATTTGATGACACAACTAAAGATTAATTGTACATTTCATTTGGTCTATTTGAATTCAGTTTCATAGCAAAACTTATAAGAAACGGGCAACAAGAAATCAAGAATCAACGCCTTCCTTAGGATACAAATACTAAAACACCTACTGAAAAATCACCCCAAAAGTTAAGAAAAATAAGAAGAAAAAAATATTACTAGCTTTTCTCTTCCTTGTTCACGAAACTAGTCGTAGATGACGAAGAAGAAGCATTCTTAAACATAGAGAACGACGGAAGTTGCGAGGATGGTTGATCAAGAGACGCACCCGTTTGATTATTTGCCATCATGTTAGACATCAATAAGTTGCTAAAATAGCCTCCACATCCTTTATTATTGTTAGTCCTGGCAGTTTGTTGAATGTTATGGCTAATTAGATGGCATGGACCGATGATCTTTTGTTCCCCGTTGGATCCGACCATGGTTGAGATGGCAGCAGCAATTACCGAGTGAAAACTTGGGTCGGAAGTAAGCGCTTTAGTTAGCGTTTCGGTTAAGGACTGGCTATTTTGGATTGGTTTTCCGAGGTTGGATGTACCAAATTGGACATTGTTGTAAGGGTATGGAGTATAAGAGGAATACCCATTACCCCAAATCAGGGGTAGGTTGAGAGCAGACGAGTTTGATGATGATGATGAACTAGAAGAGAAATTTAGGCTTGTGGTGGATGAGAATCTTTGAAAAGAGTTTGGGAATTTGTTGAAATTTAGAGAAGGCAATGAAGAAGAAGAAGAAGAGTGTTGTGGAGCTGTGAGGTCTAGAGTAACGGTGGGATGTAATGGGGAGTGAAGTGCGGGTGAATAGAAGGATTTGTTGTTGTTGTTGTTGAATCTTGAATTGTCATAGAGGTTGTTTCCAATTATTTCCGCCGATGATGAGGAGGAGGAGCCGGAGAGGAGCATGGAGGCGGCGGCTGAAGTAGTAGAGGCCATAGTGGTTGCTGAGAGTGGAAGAGGATGGCTGTGTGTTCCTTCATAGGTTGTGATTAGTATGGACATGTCATCAGCACATCTTTGGACCTAAAACAAATTGCATATTTTTATGATAAATCATTAGACTACATGTTTATACAATAAATGCAAACGGAAATGCATAAATACAATTGTGATTGTAGTAGGGTTGTTCAATTTAGACCATTCAATCTCTGTTTCTGAAAATGGTTACTGACTAGCAAAATTTGTTATCGAGTGTGGATTTTTCTTTTAACAACCACATCTTCACTCATAGTCTTAAACTAATACAAAGATAATAGCAACATCGGACATACCACGAGAAATTAAATTTCAATCCAATCTAAACTAGAATGAAATTCAAGCAAAAGCTAAATAAGAACAAGAAATTCAAACAGATATTTTTTAAGTTTAATTTTGAAATGTCAAAAAAAAATAATTAAACTAATTTAAGCTAAAAATCATTTCAATTTCATAGCTATTATTTTAAATTAAAGAAGAAGAAAAAGCATATAGATGGACTGATATATACCTGTTTTCTAACGGGACATCCAGGTGCAACGGTGCAGCGATAATATGCTCGTGGACATGGATTTCCTTTAGCGATCTTTTGTCCATATTTTCTCCATTGACAACCATCATTCATCTACATAATATATAACAAACATATCCAAATTATTATTATTCATACATAATCAATTGTTTATAAATGACCAACGCATGTAATAGAACTTATTTTATACCGTTGGTGTGTCACATCTTGCTCTAACACAAACTCTAGCTCTCTTAACATGATTTTGTTGACCGTTCTCACCGTCAATATCGCCACTGGAGGCCCGCGCTGGAGAGCTTCTCTTCCCGGTAGCCTTACTCGGTGACCTATTTTCTCCAAGAGCTTCTTCCGAGCTGTTTTCCGAGCTGGAATTGGCTGGATTCTCCATAGAGAAACTCCCATTCGGGTCCTGGCCGTCACCGTTACTAATCCCTAAGGTCAAGCCGGCCTTGGTCAACTCTTCATCAGGGTCGACTTCTACGTTGATGGCGTCTGCTTTCTCTTCCTTCTTGGGGATGTTATCACTCGGGGAAGAACTTCTTCTCCCAAGTGAAAGCGACACAAGATCGCGTTCTTGAACAAAAGAACTCAAATCCATCGTGGTTGGCTTGGGATGGTCAACCATTTTTTTGTTTTGAGTCGAATTGTTTGAAGGTTCTTGCTGAATTATGTCCAAGTATCTGAGTTTGAGAGATTTGTAATCACTTTCAATTCGTTCGAGCATCTCTTTGAGCTTTTCGTTTTCTTGCTTCACTTGACTCATCTCGGCCTTAGCAGATTCAAGTTTTTGATGATCATCATCAACCTAATTGAAGACCATTGAAATCATAAATGGTTAGTTTCTGAAGTAAATGTATAACTGTTGAAAGAAATTGTTTGTTTAAATAAATCACGATGTTCTAACGAATAATCCACTCCTTCATCGAAAATACTATCTAGATGACAATAATATATGTTTAGAATTTCCATAGAAAAATGAAAGGTAAACATATTAGTTTTTGTTCGTATTAATTACGATAATTAGCAACCCAAGTATGCAGCTGAAGATCCATCTGAGGATACAAGCAAGAGTTATATTAAAGCATACAACAAATTTAACTTTTGTCCATATAACTTTTTATATGCTCATGTAAATACAGTTTGTATATACCTTACTAGCTTCGGGAGGTTGAACAGATCCAAGAACCTTATCCAGAAGAGGAGAATCTGAAGTGGGTAATTTCAAAAGATCCTCCATTGTTAAAAATCTAAGAAGAACTTTGTCTTCTTGTTTGAAAATTCTTTATCTTGTTTTCGTCTGTTTTTTCTTCACAGACATTTAATCAAACCCCTTTACTTATAGCCATTTGTGTGTAGTTTCTTCGAGGGGACCCAAAGCGTCAACACTTCAACATGTTCAATTTCTTCTTTTATTTTTATTGAATTCCGATGACTTTCCTCCAATGATATCTGTGTTATTAATGATAAACTAACTAGAAGAACATAAATAAATTATTTCCTGACTTTGTTGATAATAATACTACTACTACTTCTTCTTCTTCTTCTTAATAAAAATTACAACTAGTACATAGAAAACTTTAGTAGACTTTTTGTAGAGAATGAGCTTCGTTTTTACTATGTTTTAATAACTTGAAATAAATAAAAATATTTTAACAAGGAGTGTATCCGATCATATTTAAATAGAAGTGTAAGTGTAAAATGTAACAGCTTAGCTGGAAAGGCTCTCGTGGTATGTGCCAGAGAATTTCAGTGAGTCTCGGTGGAAATTGGGAAAGGTCCATATTACATGGATTGGATCCGCCTTCGGGGGACGTACGGATCCTTGGACTCCGAACCTCCGAATCAACAAAAAAAAATAATAAATAACAAGCCTATTAAATAGGTATTAAAGTTCAAATCGTGATGAAATTGCAGAAAGTATATATTCCCATATTTGACTTCGTATTAATTGAACCAAGTGTAGTCTGTGTACCTTAGATAAATTATGTGGATCTTAGTTATTTAATTAAATGTCCAAATGCAATAAATGAAACAAATATTTATAAGAAATAGCCTAAATGTACGGCGTCAAATAGAGATTGTATAATGTGAAGGGAGGTATCCTTGAAGCTTCATGGGATAAGACTTTTTCTATCTCCTACGTTCACATCACATGAGCATTCGTCAACTCTTTAAATCTTTTATTATTATTTTTTATTAGTCTCTATCATCAATACATGTTTAATATCCCAAAATTTTGTATAAATTTCTACCTTCATCGACATACCACTAAATGTCTTCAATTCATCTAAATGCAAATAGATCATATTTCTGATTGATAATCGACGTACATATCTTTTATGTTCTGCAATTTTGTGACAAAAACTGTCATTTTCGTTGTTTTCCCCCTCTCATTTGTTGTTTCTTCAGTTATGTTATCTTTTCTCACTTGGTGATTCCATACTTTTATTATGCATACTTTTACCACAATTTTTCCGTTTCTCAGTATATATTAGCAATTTCTTAATTAAAGAAAATTATAGGCTCTTTTTTTTGTCAACTATATATGGAAAACTAATGTTAATTATATGAGTATCAAAGATTGATTATATCCAATTATAGAGCTGAACGATAACTGATTAAGAAACTAATCTTAAAGTCAATCATGTAAATAAACTAACTGTCATTTGATTATTTTTCATATAGATGTAAACCTTGTTCATATGGTAGGCCAAAGGCTGCGTAAACCAGTCAATCCGCAGGTCACACACGGTAATTATATGATTTTGTCAACTATTGACTTTTTTAATAAACAAACCTTATCGTCTTTTTTTTTTTTTTTTTTAATTTTCAAATGTTATTTTCATATTAGTGTTAAATACATTTTATAATCAACATACCATTGTCAAATAATTCACATAGTCGTCAAGTTTCTTTACTGACATAACGCTGCATGCATGGCGTTGAAAAAATGAATTATTAGTTTTTTTTTTTATCAACTTTTAAGTTTATTTATGATGAAATATAAACCGATAGTACAAAATTTCTATGAGTAATATTACAGAGAAGTAATTTAGCACTTCGTAATAATGTTTATCTTTGTAACTGAAACTTATAGGATGGAAGGGTGCGGAAAAAAGTGAATACATCCACAGGGACGTGATCCAGTGATAGAAGAAGCTTGAAAATGTATCAACAATACTCTTTCCATGATTTGATTCTTTCTGAAAATAAAAATCATATTCGAGTGAAACCTGGTTTTATTCTTTGGTCCATAGAGTTTACATGATAATCTAGTAATAGGCGATCTTGCTAATCTTGGTTTCGATCCAAACAATTTACATAATAATTCGGTAATACGCGATCCAGCTATTCTTGACATTAGTCGGTTGGGCATCCTAAAACTCGGATCAGGTAGTGTGGTAGTTTTTCGCAGGGCCGACTTTTAGACATGTCGGATGAAACATTCGCATCGGCCTCTTCTTTTATGTCAATATATGTATGTGGACTGACCTCAAATAGAAAAAAAAATTATACATCAAGGATTAGACCATTAATATTATAAAAGTTTATAGTCCACAAATTTTTAGGGTTAATTCTGGTTATTCAGAGGAAAATCCACTTTATATCACAAAAGTGTGCTCTTGTCGGGTTCTGATTGGATAACCATCATGTTAAAAAAGGTGAACACTCCTTGTTTTTCAAATATTTTTCACGAAATGTTAAAAATCTTGGCAAATCATCTCGTGTATACAAATTTGTGTGTGATCATGTAATTCACAACCCAAATGAGTGTTTTAAAAGTATATAATTGTTGGAGGAGAGAATAATCGCCGTCGCCGCCTTTTGAAGAAAATCGTCGTGCCCTCTGTTTTCACCGCCGCTTCTTGGATCTCAGGGATCAAATGGCTTCATCTGATGGGGCTACCTCCCCTGGTGGTTCCCAACCGTCGCAGTCTGTTTCCGCAAATCCAAATTCTCGTCCCACTTGGCTCTCAATCGCTAGCTCGATTCCAAGGGGCCTTCAAAAGCATGATCTCTTTGGGTTACTCTCTGATGATGGATCTTCGTTCGATATTCCTGATGAAATACTCGAGGATCCGAATCACCTTTGGAAAAGCTTTCTCATTGGACGTTTTCTCGATATTGCACCACATGTTGCGAAGGTTCACGTGATCGTGAATAAGATATGGAGGTATGGTGCGAAGAGGATGATTGATGTTCATGTCATCAGCCTTACCATTATGAAAATAAGAATTGAGGATCCAGTTCTTCGTAGCAAAGTGTTACGTCGAGGGTTCTGGAACATTGCGAACGTGCCCATGGTAATCTCCAAGTGGTCTCCAAACATAGTCAAGACACAGGCGATTCTTGAAACAATTCCTTTATGGATTGATCTAAAGAATTTCCCTCATAATCTTGACTCTAATAAGGGTCTAAGCTTTGTCGCGAGTGCAGCTGGCTTCCCCAAAAAGCTTTTTCCGAATATGGTTGCTTGCACGAATTTGGAGAAGGTGAGAGTCTTTGTGATCGTGGATCTTACAAAGGAGCTCCTTAAGTCTATTCCTCTTGATAATAAAAAGGGTTTTACAGCAAATATTTACGCCTCTTATCCATGGTTGCCTTATAGTTGCTTGTCTTGTAGCAAGTGGGGTCATCTTGATTCGGTTTGCCATCAAAAGCGTTCTGATTCGGTTGATGTTGTTGTTGGGCAAAATTCAAAAAGTGTAGAGGTTCATGCTGGTTTGGAGAAGGACAGTGCCACTCCGTCTCCGTTGGGTTTGGTTGTGGGTGAATTGGTGAAAGAGGTTGATCCTAAGCTTGTTAAAAATTCTTTTTTTGAAGCGAGTCTGGCAGTTGTCCACAAGTGCAGGAACCAGAGGTTGTTTTGCCTGTGGCTTGTGAGCTGGCTACGAAGGTTGATACTACGGTTACGACTGGTAGTGAGAAGGATTGGAATGATGTTACTCCTACGAAGTCCTCTCGGACTCAAGATACTCGGTTTGTTACGGAGACGAGTATTGTTATTGATGTCTCCCCATCTAGATTTTCAATTCTTTGTGAAGATGACGTTGATGATGAAGTTATTAATGATGAGGTTGAGTAAGGAGAGATTGAATCACACTCTCAAGCCGCCGATGATCATGTTGATGACTCTGAGGTGAATGTGATTCAATCAGACTTGAAAGTTAGTGTTGAGAAAGCTATTGATCTGCCTTTGCGACAGCCTTTGCCGCGAGTGAATAAGGGTATCAATCGGTTTTTAGGGGACTGTTCTACTGATCTTGGGAGAGATAATGTTTTGACTAAAAATATCTCGACTAAAAAGGGTAGAAGAGGTTCTCAAAAGAAACATTAATGTCTTTCTTCTCTTGGAATATGTGTGGGTTCAATAAGACCCATAAATAGGATGTTGTAAAGCAATGGATTTCATCTTCATCTTTCTCTTTCGGGTGTTTATTGGAAACACGTATTCAAGAGTAACGAGCTCAATGTGTAAGTGCTTCAGTGTTTCCAGGCTGGTCTTTGATGACAAATTACGAGTACAACCGGCGTGGTCGAATTTGGGTGGTTTGGAATGACACAGTCAAACTTACTCTCATGTTCAAGTCATATCAAATTATTACTTGTTCAATTTTGAATGAGTCAGGAGTGAATTTCTTTTGCTCGTTCATCTATGCTTCAAATTTTGCGTCCGACCGCAAAAGACTTTGGGACGAGTATCGGGACCATTGTAATTCACCAATTTTTGCGGGGAAGCCTTGGGTTTTGGCGGGTAATTTTAATGAGATCATAGCTTCTGATGAGCATTCGGTGGGTACATCAGTTACGAGCAGTATGAGGGAATTTCACGATATTTTTGTGCATGACTTCTTTTCTGATCTTGTGTATCAAGGTCCTAAGTACACATGGTGGAACCATCATGAAGGTAATCCTATTGGTAATTAATTGGATCAAGTCCTTATAAATGATGTTTGACTCTCGGTTTTATCTACATCTTACACTTGTTTTGAAGCTGGAGGGCCTTCAGATCATGCCCACAACTCTGTTTATCTCGAGTCGCAGAATCATTCGTCTCATCGGCCTTTTAAGTACTTCCATTTTTTGAGTCAGCATGAAGATTATTTGTCATTGGTTAAGGAGGTTTGGGAGGCAAGTGATCCAATTTTTATCTCGCGAACATCCATCTTTAGGTCCTCGCAAAAGTTGAAGTGTTTAAAGTTTCCTTTGCACAAGCTTAACAAAGATAAGGTCAGTTTCTTACCGCGTAAGGCGAAATAGGCGTATGATGATTTATGTCAAAAGCAAGTTGCGATTCTTTGTGATCCTACATCTGAGGAAATGCATGCTCAGGTTATCGCGGCTGCACGGTGGAACCATGTTGCATTGCGAGAGGAAGGTTTCTACAAGAAGAATTCACATATTCATTGGCTTTGAACACAAAATTTTTCCATAAGGTTGCGCTATCGCGTGTCTCTCGGAACGTGATAAGGACGCTACATACTCAGGATGGTCAGCTGGTAACGCGTGTTGAATTTAGAGATTAAACGTTTAACACCAAAAGAAATCTTTATTAACTCAAGGAAATTAGCTCAAAACCTTAAGTTTCAAAACAATGAAATCTCTCTTAGACCTAACCTAAAACTATCGATACTTATATCATAAAGCCAAAGCCAAAGCCAAATCCTACTACAACTAGGAAACCTTATTCTAGAGATAACTACTAAATAACATTAAACCAATTCCATAACTTGGTTGGTTTATTCCTAAACCATTTCTCGGTTTAGTAATCTCGATTACTTGCTGCTCAAGTAAATGTCTTTGGCTTATATATCTTCAAGCTTATGCCTACATTCTTCCTCCTAAGCTTGAAGTCTTCTTCCTTCAAGTCCTTTAGACCAACGAGATCTCTCATCTCCTTAAATTTTTTTCCCAAGAGCCTTCGTAAGCATATCAGCTAGTTGTTTTGTTCCTGGAATATGTTCCACTTCTATTCTTCTATTTTCAATACATTCCCGAATAAAGTGAAATCTTGTATGTATGTGTTTACTTCTGTCATGAAACACCAGATTTTTTGTTAAAGCAATAGCTTATTTATTGTCTATTTTTATCACCACTTTCTCACTCGATGACTCTGTGACTTCACTGAGTAAGTCCTGAAGCCAGAAAGCTTCTCTTCCTGCTTCCGTTCTAGCCATAACTTCTGCTTCACATGACGATAAAGCAACAATCTCCTGCTTCTGAGAACACCAACTGATAAGAGTATCTCCTAAGTAAAAGATATGTCCAGTTGTGCTCCTTCCGTCATCTGGATCTATATTATGGCTACTATGACTGTAGCCAATCAGCTTGGTTTCGATGGAAGTTGATCTCTTGAACACCAAACCCAAAGAAGTCGTACCCTTTAGACACCTAAGACAGTGCTTCATAGCTGCTCCATGTGATTCCTTCGGATCCTGCATATAACGACTAAGCATTCCCATGCAATAAGACAAGTCTGACCGAGTATGAAGTAGGTATCGTAAGCACCCTACGACACGCCTATACTTGGTCGCATCTATGCTTTGTTCTTCGGCTGCCTTGGACAGCTTTAACCCCATATCCATTGGCGTATGAGTCAAGTTGCAATCCAGCATCCCAAATTCCTCCAATATCTTTGTCACATATCGCTTTTGGCTAAGCAAAATTCCCCTATCGGTATGTCCTACTTCAATACCAAGATAATAAGTTAATCTTCCTAGATCACTCATTTCAAATTTAGACTCCATCTCCTTCTTAAATTCGTTTATGACTTTTAAGTTTGTTCCTGCAACAAACAAATCATCTACATACACAACCACTAAGAGCACATCTTGTTCCACCTTTTTCCGATAAACCGATGGCTCTTTTGAACTCAAACTCCTTCAGAATCTGATTTAATTTGTCATTCCACGCTCTTGGAGCTTGTCTTAGGCCATACAAAGTTTTATTCAATTTATACACCTTACTCTCACTTCCTTTTACTTCAAACCCTTCCGGTTGACTCACATAGACTGTTT
Organism: Anastatica hierochuntica; assembly: GCA_900406275.1. Taxonomy (NCBI): domain Eukaryota; kingdom Viridiplantae; phylum Streptophyta; class Magnoliopsida; order Brassicales; family Brassicaceae; genus Anastatica; species Anastatica hierochuntica. The sequence goes on along the minus strand of OVAN01001962.1, from coordinate 15,917 downwards.
CCTTTCGATCACCATGGAGAAACGCTGTTTTGACATCTAAGTGGTGAATTTCCCACTCACTTGATGCTGCAAGATTAATTAGCAAGCGTATTGTTTCTATTCGCGCTACCCGAGCAAACACCTCTGCGAAATCAATTCCGTACCTTTGCACATATCCTTTCGAGACTAACCGTGCCTTGTATTTGTTTATACTTCCGTCGGAATTTCTCTTTAACTTGAAAATCCATTTTAAGCCGATTGGTTTCACACCAGATGGTAAATCCACGAGATTCCACGTTGAATTCTTCACTATCGAACTAATCTCATCTTCCGCGGCTAAGGTCCATTGTCTCGATCCTTTAGCTTCATATATATCCTTCGGTTCATCGTCAAGACATAGCAACAACTTTTCTCCATCTTCATCCTCGAGTAGCACGTAATCATCAAATCTTTTTGGTTTTGTTTTTAGTCTTTGTGAGCATCTCATCAATGGCATATTTGCATCATCTTCTTCCTCATGAATGTTTTGTTCTTCGTTCGTTTCATGACCAGCTTCACCATCACTATGGCCTTGAGAATAATCATCTTCGCCATGATCTCCAGTACTCAAACTTGCGTATCTTTCCTCTGCTCTAGACACAGAATAGTGCTCTGTTTCACGGCTTTGCGACGATCCTCCATTGTTGTCGCGGTTTAACGCTTCAACATCATGTGTCCTCTGTATGCCGCGACTGCCAAAACCTTCAAACAAGATGGTAAAGTCTCAAGCATCGGGTCTGCTTTCAGTGTCATGTGCCCAATTCCAGCTACGCGTTTCATCAAACACCACATCTCGGTTCACAACTATCTTTCGTGTATGCGGGTCAAGCAATCGATATGCCTTGGATCCTGGCTCGGTTCCTAAGTATACCAGATTCCGAGTTCTGTCATCAAGTTTTCGTAGAAGCGATGAGTCAATTTTAGCAAACCTGATACACCCAAACACACGAATATGGCTAATGCTTGGTTTTCTCCCTTTATATAGCTCATAAGGAGTTTTGTCCTTAAGAGATCTTGTAGCAATTCTATTAAGAAGATAGGTTGAATGTCTGATTACTTCTACCTAGAGATAGTTAGGCATGTTCATATGCTTCAAGATGCTCTGAGTAATCTCCATCAATGTTATGTTCCTTCCCTCTACTATTCCGTTCTGTTGTGGTGTACAGGGATTTGTTAAGTGCCTATTAATTCCTGCATTTTCACAGAACAAATTGAATTCTTGAGATACAAATTATCTGCCTCTATTAGTTCTGAAGGTCTTGATCTTGTCACCAATCTCTTGTTCCACAAGCGACTTAAACCTCTTGAATTTATCAAATGTTTCACCTTTTTCTTTCAAGAGGACTCACCACATGTATCTTGAACAATCATCTATGAGGACAAATATATATCGATTTCCAGCTTTTCTGCTTGGAGCAATGGGTCCACATAGATCTCCATGAACAAGTTCTAATGTTTTTGTGGCTCTAAATTGGCTGGCTTGCAGAAAAACCTTCCTTACTTGCTTTCCAAGTAGACACGAATCACACACCTGTTTTTCGATTTCAATGAGAGGGAAGCCTTCTACAAGTTTTCGGTGTGCCATTAATCTAATTGTCTCGACATTTACATGTCCAAGTCACGAGTGCCATCTCTTTGTATCAGTCAAGATTGGCGACATCATGCATCGTGTCTCATTGCGGCTTCGTATTACCTTATATAAACGGTTTAATGAGCGAGTGGTATGGATCAACAGCTTTCCCTTGTCATCATGTGCGGTTAACGTGTTTCCTCGCATTCTCACGTCACATCCGGCCTCCATGGCTTGGCCTAAACTTATGATGTTACATCTCAAATCTGGGATAAAGTAAACATCTCTTACTTTTCTCACTTCTCCTTTCTGATCAATGATCTTTATTTCTCCTTTTCCTTTTATGTCAATTCTTGAATCATCTCAGAATCGTACTTTTCCGGTAATGGTGTCGTCTACTCTTGAGAAGTATTGACGATTTCTTGTCATATGATTACTGGCACCATTATCAAGGTACCAGACATGGTTTTCTGTAGACCTTTGATCATACTTGCTTGGTATGACTTTTTCCTCATTTAAATAGATTACTTCACGCATCATAAGTTCGTCTGCGTTTTCTGTATCTTTCTCGCCACTCTCTTGTGTTTCTTGCAGCTTTAACAACCGATCTGGACACTTGGAGGCATAGTGGCCAAACTTATCGCACCGGAAACACTCTACTTCAGACAAATCCTTGGCTCTGCCGCGACCTCTTTCCCATGATCTTCCTCCTCTTCCATGTCCTCTAAACCCTCCTCTGAAGCCGCCGTTATAATTGTAGTTTTGTTAGTTTGTTTGCACGGCTTGAGGCGTGGAGTTAGTGTTAGAGTACATCAACTTTTTTTGATCATCAGGTTCATCTTCATCCTCTGCAATACGTTCCTCGTATGCTTTTAGACGGCCCACTATGTCCTCAAAACTTGTGTTCTTAAGGTCGAACACCTGTTCGAGAGATGCAACCATGTGTATGTATTTCTTTCGTGGGAGACACTTAAGGAACTTCTTAACTACTTTAGCTTCTTCTATTTCCTCTCCCAAGGCCAATGCCTTTGACATGATTTCAGACAATCTCCCAACAAAATCTTCGATCTTTTCTGTGTCCTTCATCTTGAGACGATCAAACTCAGCCATGAGAGTTTGTAGACAAACCTCCTTGACTCGTTCGACTCCAACATTCCTGGTTTTAATTGCATCCCATATTTTCTTAGCCGAGTTCATCTCTCCGACCTGCAACACTAGACTCTCAGGAATCGACTGAAGTATCAATGCTATTTCCAAATCGTTCTCGTCTCCTTCTTCTTTCTCTATCTCAATTACATCCCAAACTTTATTAACTCGAAGCAAGCTCTTCATCCGTATCGGCCATACGGTGTAGTTGCTCGTAGTAAGCATGGGACATCTTCTCGAGGAAGTGCCTCCCTCCATATGCTTATGCGATGTTGCGGAAGCTGTAGATGTTCCCGTATGAGGGGTGATATCACCCATGTCGTGTGCCTGTTCTCTTGCTCTTTAGAAACAAGGTTTGATCACACGAAAAAAACAGAGACTGTGTTGCTACGTACACGTTCGGTAAGGAATAAAACATTGTCTTGAGTTGAAGATCACGACGTTGATCTTATACGAAAACAAGATACGAGTTTTGATCCTTTGAAAACACGATTTCTCTCTAGAAAGAAGCTCTGATACCAATTCTACAGATTAAACGTTTAACACCAAAAGAAATCTTTATTAACTCAAGGAAAATAGCTCAAAACCTTAAGTCTCAAAACAATGAAATCTCTCTCTTAGACCTAACCTAAAACTATCGATACTTATATCATAAAGCCAAAGCCAAATCCTACTACAACTAGGAAACCTTATTCTAGAGATAACTACTAAATAACATTAAACCAATTCCATAACTCGGTTGGTTTATTCCTAAACCATTTCTCGGTTTAGTAATCTCGATTACTTGCCGCTCAAGTAAATGTTTTTGGCTTGTCTATCTTCAAGCTTAAGCCGACATTGAAGACATAAAGCTGGAGGCTGAGGCATTGTTCTCGAACTTTTTACAGGAGGAACCAAGTGAGTTTATAGGGGTGACGGTTCAGGAAATTAGGGAGGTTCTACCCTTCCGTTGTTCTCAGGAAGTTTGTGAGATGCTTATCAAGCCGATAATGGCGGAAGAAATAAAGAATGTGCTCCTTTTTATGCCTTCAGATAAGGCTTCGGGTCCTGATGGATATATTAAGGAGTTCTATAAAGTGGTTTGGCATGTAATCAAGAATGATTTTGTTTCTGCGATTCATTCCTTTTTTCACAATGGCTATCTGCCTAAGGGTGTAAATTCTACCATTCTTGCACTTGTTCCGAAGAAGGAGGATGCTATGAACTTAAAAGATTAAGGTCATTTCGAAGTTGCTTTCTAATCGATTGAAGTTGGTTCTACTTGACTTTATTACACCTAACCAATCAGCTTTTGTTAAGAATAGATTGCTTCTTGAGAATTTGCTTTTAGCTACGGAGTTAGTTCGTGGTTATCATAAGAAAGGAGGCATTCCACGATGTTCTCTGAAAATTGATATTGCGAAAGCTTTTAATACGATTTAATGGTCGTTTTTGGTCACTAATCTTTGAGCCATGAACTTCCTGGAGTTGTTTATCAAGTGGATTTACACATGTATCTCCACTGCCTGTTTCTCTGTTCAAGTCAATGGTGAGTTGGCGGGATTTTTTCGGAGTAAATGTTGACTACGGCAAAGGTGTGTGCTTTCACCTTATTTGTTCGTCGTTGCTATGAATGTGCTGTATGCTCTCCTTGATAAGACGGCGGCAGAGGGGCGATTTCAGTACCACCCATTTTGCGAGAGGTTGGGTATTACACATCTTAGTTTTGCGGACGATATAATGGTTTTCCCTGGTGGGAATGTTGACTCAGGTGGGGCGGCGATAGATGTTTTCACTCGCTTCGCAGCAATGTTTGGTTTGTCTATAAACATGGCTATGTATACTATATATTTTGGTGTTGTCCCCGAACGAGTAAGGGATGCTATTGTGGATCGAATGGCGATGCAAGTTGGTGTTTTGCCAGTTCGATACTTAGGTCTTCCTTTGACTACTAAACGAATGTCCTCTTATGATAATGCGTCTCTGGTAGAGAAAGTTCGATTGAAGATGAAGTTGTAGTCCTCGCGGTTTCTGTCATTCGCGGGCCGCTTACAATTATTATCTTCGGTTATTTCCAGTATTACTCAGTTTTGGTGCTCTGCTTTTCGTCTTCCTCGTCAACGTCTTCAGGAAATAGATAGCTTATGCTCGACTTTCTTGTGGTCGGATCCAGAGTTGAGTACAAAAAAGAGTAAGGTGGCTTTGGAGGATGTCTATAAGTCGAAGAAGGAAGAAGGTTTGGGTTTGCGTTCTTTGGGTGATGTTAATAAGTTGTTTGGGCTTCATCTGATTTAGCGTTTATTAATCGAGTCTACCTCTTTATGGGTGAATTGGGTCAAAGTTCATCTTATCAGGAAAGATTCATTTTGGTCGGCTTTTGATGGTTATGGCTCTTGGGCTTGGCGCAAAGCTTTAAAGTTGCGGTCATTGGCTTTTGGTTTCACTCGTGTTGAGATTCGGGATAGCTCATTAGCGTCATTCTGGTTTGATGACTGGTTACGAATGGGGAGACTGATAGATATAGTGGGCTTTCGAGGGTTTCAGTCCTTAGGCATCTCCAAGGATGCGACTGTTGTGGAAGCTGCAAGAGGGAGCTGGACTTTTCGACCGCAACGTACTCCAGCTCTGCGGTTTCTAATTGATAGTTTGCAGGTGGTTCCCATGCTAGATGAAGGAGTTGGTCGTGATATTATTTCTCGGAGGCGTCGGCCAGGCTATTACTCAACTAAGTTCTCCTCCAAATGTACATGACAGTAGATAAGAACTTTGTCTGCTGAGGTTCCTTGGACTGATATTGTTTGGTTCAAATATGTCATACCTAAACACGCCTTCCCTTTGTGGTTGTCTTCTAAGGACCGTCTTTCTACGGTAGCTTGTTTGGCGACTTGGAGTATTGTTTCTTCAGCTTGTGTGTTCTGTTCGCATCCTTAAACAAGAGAGCATTTGTTTTTCGATTTTTCATTTTCAACGAAATTATGGGAGTTGGTGGCTTTTTGTTTGCTTGGGTCACATTTTTCCACATGGTGGGATGGTGTTTAGACTCTGCTACGAGGTTCTCTTCTCCCTCGTGATTGAGTTCTACTACTCCTTTTTGGATATCATGCTACCTTGTATTATGTTTGGTTGGAGAGGAACAAGCGACAACACGGGCAGCTCAGCTCTAATGTATTGGTGGTCTATGGTTTGATTGATAAGTATATTCGGTCCAAGTTGCTCTCATTACGTGTTCAAGGAGACCATGGCTATAATACCTTATTGCAACTATGGTTCACATTTCGGACTTAGTTTTCTTTTCTTCTTCGTTTTAAGAAAGGATTAGACCATATTGCATTTTTTGTAACTACGTTTTTTGTTGAAATAAAGTATTACATTACAACAAAAACAAAAGAGTTTTTCTTGTTGTGCGTGTGGTATGTAAGACTCTTGTATTATTTGTTCTATTTTCTCTAAATAAATTATTCTATTTTCTCTAAATAAATTATAGGTATTGTTGTTTAACATGTTTCAAAATATAACGATATAAATGTTTTTCAGTCTTTGTTCTATTTTTTTTCATTCGTAGTTATACGTATAAGCTTTAGCCATACACAAGAATCAATAAAACAAAGATATTTAAAAAAAGATAGTGTGTAGTAAAATATTTGTAGAAGATTTCATAAGGATATAGTAACAAGATACATAACCTTGTAAAAAATGAAAAAAAGAATAGATGAACTAAATACATAACCTTGCGATGAACGAAAAAAAAAGATGGACTAAGTTTGTTTCATAAACCTCTTTGCTCAAACTGTGTTCAAGCGACGAGTTTTCTTTACGATCAAACTGTGTTCTACTCAAGCTGCTATTGTGGATAAAAGGAAAGCAAACCGTGTGAAGTAAAATTAACTTTGGACAGAACTGTCATCATTGTATCATGGAGAAACCATCCAAGAATAGGATAGGTAAGATCATTATTATCCATCATGTCTATCACTGTCTTCTTTGTCGTTCTGTAATTAACAGTATCTGGTTTAATATTAATAAAATCTAAGCGTTAAAAAAAACCTCTTCGCTTTTAACAGAAAACCTTTGAATAAAAAACGATAAAAGAAACATAATCTTGCGCACAAATGTAATAAATCTAAATTTCTAAATTAAGGTGAGATAGGATTTAACAGAGTTATATGCAGAGTCATGTTTTATTAATATTTTTTGATAAGCTAAATTAAAAAATTTTAAAATTTAAACTAAGATTTATAAAGTTAGACATTTTCGAGGTTAGTTAAAGTGTTTTAACTCGTGATGAACTAAATAATATATTTTTTAACAATACTATTAGTCTTAATAAACCGATTGTAGATTGAATTATATTTTCTCCTTTGCAAAAAAAACTCAACTATAAGAATACAATGAATAAAAATTATAATGTTTAATTAGACAATTACGTTTCTTACAAATAGTAATAATTAAGAAATATATTTGGTAAGATCACATTTAATATGGTTTTAAAGGTAGTTATGTTTTGTGTTCATATTAATTTAAAATTTTTTTTTCTATATTAGGAAAATATAAACTCTCAGAATTAAAATTATATTGTAATTATATAATCATATATAAACAATTTTTTATACTATTTTAAAAATAATAATTGTAAAAGATTATTTTTTTAAAGATTCATATATGCAACTTTAAAAAGTATCTATTTTGATAATTTCTAAAATAAAATATTATAAATCTAGATAAAATATTGGTGACATAATTTATTTGCTTTTTTGAATAACAGATTTTTAGCAACTTTTAAGAATATAGGATATCCTTAATGAAAATTTTCTTTCTTTCTTTTTATATTTTATTTCTATGGCAGTTGATGTATTTTTATCAATTAAAGGTTATTCTTCTAATAACTGCCAATTAATAATATAGAGATCAGAGTTTAAAACTCTATTTGGCAGGATCATGTTTTATCAAAAATATTAATTTGTTTACAAATAATTTTAATTAAATATTTATATTATATAATAAAAAGTACATTTTTTAGTCTTTAAATATTTTATTAGATTATTTTAAAATACTAATTATAAAAATTATTATATAAGATTAAAATATAAAACTAATTATTTTGATGGATTTTTAGAAAAATATATTAATAGAAACTAAATAATATTTTGGGGACATAACTTAATTGATTTTGAACTATAGACTTTTTAGCATTTTCCAAAATTTTATTTTATCCTAATGAAAAATTTTATTTTATTTCTTTATAGATTTATTTTTCAATGGCATTTGATATAAATTTTTACAAATTTAAGGTTATTCTTCTAAATGTATTTTTCAAATAATAATATAGAGATACAAGTATAGTGTTGTCTCTCCTGTCTCTAATTCTTCAAACCAGACAATATATTAGTTCTTTTTTTCGAATCAATACTATATTCTTTGTGGTGCCGTACATCACTATAGGAAAGAAATGAATTTTGTTTTTGATATTTAATCGTTTAGTTGAAAATGATTGAATTAGATATAGGCCAAGTTGAATTTTGAATAGTGCTTTATTTGATCTCAAACCAAGCTTCCAATTTCTTTTCTTATATATGGGGATCCGAGCTACAACAATATTATATATTTATCACAACAAAATGTAAGTAGACATTTTGATCAACTCAACTTACATCATCCATTTGTTTTTTACTGTTTAAAATGTTATTTAATAAGTGTCTACAGTTCATTATATGGCAAAGTAAACAATCGTGGTCGCTGTAAGCACATAAATTCGAATAAATGGCAAACTAGTAAAATTGATAAAATAAACCGATACAACAATTAAATAGATACATATATAATTGTTATACCAGAAAATAGATTGGTATAAGTGGATGGACAGAGTCGAGAACTTAAACGATTTCTCTCTGTAACTTAAATATCGTCCCGTAGTGCGACAGTTGAATGACGACTAGAGTCTCAAGATGAAACTGCTAACGTCTATCTCACGGCACCTAAGACTAGACGACGACGAGCTGAATTTTTGTGGATACTCTTAAACTCAAAAAAGCTAAAAAAAACAAAACTAAAAACACAGGAGATTATTTTTCTTTCTGTTGGTAATCGTTTGTCCTCTTTTAGTCTCCTATATCTCTCTTTATATAGGAAATCAAAAAGAAACTATGATTGAGACGTTATCATTCTTTCCATACGCACGAATTGATTTAAATGGAGAATCATCCCACATCAATCACCATAAAAGCAATTAACTATAGAATATTATGGTTGACCAGAGCACAACCGTAATACAACTTGAGATAATAGAATTTGTTTCTTGTGTTTTAAAACACCAATATCAATTTGAGCTTATTTTCTAAAATAACAAAGCTAATGGATATTATGTCCAATATCAAATCAACCTCAAATACAAATTCAATTATCCGATGAGTATTTAATATTTCGACACCAAAACGATAAAGTCTTTCAAGCTTAACATTTTACTCATACTAATACTTCATTTCTAATTTATACCAACTATGATTTTTGATACGTGATTATACTATATTATAGTATCCATAGTTACGATTTTATCATGTCCAAAACATCGATCACACCGACGAAACGTTTTCGCCGAAAAATTAATCGTAACATGGTCTAAAACCATTTTGTCAAAAAAAAACAAGTTCCAACAATCCCCCACATGAATATAAATGATTCCAGACACATGATGACTTGAAAGGTTGATAGTAGGACTTTTAAGAGTATAATCGAAAAATCCACTGCATATGAGTTGGTAGCATTTTCCAGCCTTGAACCAGTCATTGTGATAACTATCAAATTTACTCGACTAAGAAGTGAACATGATATCTTGAACCTCCCAGACTTTGACGTAAACTGAGACAATAATTATCGCACATTTTCATTTTCTCACAAAACTCAATTTTCTATTGTGTTCATTTTGGCCTTGAACTTGCATGATTTAACATGAGTGAACTTAGAGAATATAGTCATTTTATTCTCCTAGAAACGGCCCCATTTCAAACTCACAAGGCGATTTTCTACTAACTTTGTTTAAAGAAATATCTTGTAATACTTCATGTATATCTCAAGGTTATGGACTTATATCATTAAGAGCCTTGCTCATCTTACACATACAGGAAGCACTATTTCATCGCCCAAGGAACTGGGTAGAGACAAAGTTTCACAATGCTTTGGATAGATTCAGTTTGACTTAATTTTTCCTTTGAACCCAGATCTTGGGATCTCCAGACACATAGATGGGGTTACCATCAAACCTCCTCTGAAGTCATAGGCTTAACCTATTCTTTTTGATGATATTCAACTTGATCTCATAACACCTCTTTAGCTAGAGGATCATAGGCCGTCATTTAAATTGATATAATCTCTTAAAATTACTAAACTTGAGATAAATTGGTCAATAGTTTTATGTTTTTGTTCTAAAAAATATTGCTAACCATTGTACACAAATCGTAGTGTTCGAGCCAAAAACACTTCACTATCACAGTGAACACATAATGCTCTCACTAATTTTCCCCTTTTTAAGAAAAAAATATTTGGTTTATATCATAAACCCCACACTTTTAAGTATTTATGCACTTACGTTATACTTTATTAAATCATATCTCGTTTTTTTCCTTGATGAGCTATGCTTTCCCCCGCATTTCCGTTGATAACTCTCAAACATGCTATTTTGCATTCATGAGATAACACTTTTGTATGAATATTGGTTTATTCATGGCAAAAGAAACTCATTAAAACAAGCAAAAAGTTTCTTATTCGTTGAATCTTGGAAAGCAACTCAAACAACTGAAATAACTGAAACAACTAAAACAACGAAAATGTTTGAAACAACTGAAAAAGGAAACAAGTGGAGCATATGAAACAAAATAATTATCAGTTCACGGGAAAAATGTCATCATATTCATCTTGATCAGACCACCCTTGACAAAACCTTTACCTAAGTACATACCATGTTTCCTGAAAACCAGCTTGTCAGTGTGAAAGCTGATGGTGAATCCTCCCTTGCTCATCAGAGTCCCGGAAATCAGATTCTTCCTCATGTCTGGCACATGCTTGACATTTTTTCGAGGACTATTTTACGACTCAGAGTCATCTTTAGCACCACGTTACCACGACCTTCTATCTTAGATGAGCCGGTATTACCCATTAAAAGGTGCTCATCATTCTGGCATCTTTGATAAGAACTAAACATAGCTTTATCCATGCAAATGTGAGTTGTAGCACTTGTGTCGTACCATTACTCATTTTGGTTATCCTCAGCATTGCTGACCTCTGTGAGCAAAGCACACAAGTCATCTTCGGACAAATTTTCTTGAGAATTTCCCTTGTCGTCGCTCGAATCACCCTTGAACATTTGCCATGTGATCCTCCTTGCCACACTTATGACACTTTCCTTTGAACTTTGTGGAAGTCATTTGCTTCTTGAAGCTAGTGGAGACATTTTGAAGAATTTATCCTTTCCCCTTGCCCTTGTGCTCAGCCACATTCAGTGCATTCTCACTAATCAGAATAGTGTCAGCTTTACGGTTTCGGGATTCAACCCGCAGCTTGACAATCAAATCTTCAAGGGAAATTGCCTTACACTTGTGCGTGAGATAGTTTTCGAAGTCCAACCAACTTGGTGGAAACTTCTCAATAAAGCAGTTAACCGTGAATATTTCAAAGATTGACATGCCTTCTAACGCTATCTCATGCGTAAGCAATTGCAGCGCATCAACTCGTTCCATGAGGGGTTTTGAATCCACCATTTAAAAGTTGAGAAATTCTGCCGTAGCAAACTTTCTGACAGAATGCTTCCTCAGACTTATACTTATTCTCTAAGGAACTTCAAAGGTCCTTAGAGGTTAGCACCTTACTGTACACACGATACAGCGGGTCAATCAAGCGAATTAGAATCCAACGCTTACACATAAAGTCTGCATGCTCCCACGTCTGAACACTGGTAGAAACTCGTGCATCCGTGTTACCAAGTGGAAGAACTGGTGCATCCTCTTTCACATACTTGTTTGGGTTTAACATGGTCAGATAGAAATGCATCTTTTGTTGCCACGTTTTAAACCGATCCTACCAAACTTATCTGGTATGAGGCCTACGCTCACAACGCTAGACCCTGAAGGATTCACCTGTGGGAGACCACTCCAAACTAAGTTTGAGGCGTCAACTCACTTAACTCGTTTCTTAAGGAGCCACCACCAACGGTTTCATCAACGATTGGTGCATTCACGTTATCACCATCGACCAAAGTTTTGTTTTTTTGTTGTTAGTCATACTGAAAATTGGATCTGTTTACAAAAAGACAAATCCAAATTAGTAAACTAATCAAACCAAACACAAAAAATAATATAAAGTTCAATTTAAACAAGTATGAACAAATTGAAATACACTAAACAATTAAATTAATTTTTTTCCAAGTAACAAATACAGAAAAATGTCAATTTAATCTCATGCAAAGACAATTTAAGCAACACAGAAAAAATTTCTTATTATTGAAAAATCATACGGCACAAGAAACAATCCCTAAACATTAATCCCCTAAACATTAATTGACAAGTGACTTTGCCACATGTCCTTTTCATAATGAGTTTCAACCAAAAATTATGACATGACATGACATGTTCTAATCTAAATTGATTGGTTATAATTTATGACATGACAAGCTCTTTTTAAATCATTTTAAAAGATTTAAAATTTCATTACTTAATTTCTATTGAGTTTTTATTTCATTATTTAATTTTTATTAGGTTAGGAATTAATTTAAAACAAACGAGTTACCAAATGGTAAGTGACGAATAAAAAATATGTTACTAATATTTCGACGATAATTTTATCCTCATCAAAACAAAATTACTAATTATATTAAATAAAATATATGTTACTAATATTTCGACGATAATTTATCTGCGCATTGCGCGGAGAACCATCTAATTTTTTTGAATTAATAAATTCAAAAAAAAATCTCCCGAAAATAAATGCAGATTTGTAAAAGGAATTTGACAAATCGTTCAAAACTCTTTCATTAGCCAATTATCGAAATAATGCTAAAATAAAAAACACTATATATAAACACCAGTAATCAATGACTAAGCGAATGAAATTCTGTTTAACACTACAGAACAATATCAAATAATTTTCTTCATTTAAAAAAACATCCAAACGTCCTTGCAGATAAGTAAAACCACGATAATATTTAAACAGATCAAAATCAGAGTTTTTTTTTTGGCTCAACATCACTTTCATTTATCCAACTAGTTCACCCTATTGTCTAAGGCCACATATTCTTTTGCCCATCTTGGCACTATAGAATACAACTGAGGAACGTCATTCATAAAAGAAAGAGCTTCCTTAGCTATTCTATCAGCCACTCTATTCACTTGTCTCCTTTGATATTCCACTCTTGTTTCCCTGTTATTTGAAAGGAGGTGCTTTATATCTTGTATTAATGGCTCTATTATGGGGTTGGGCTCTTCTTCCTCGATCATTTTAATAAACTCTCTTGAGTCCGATTCAAAATCTTCTCATATCCAAGACTTGTTGTTTGCTGAATAGCCCATCTCATAGCCTCTGCCTCCGTTTCAAGAACAGTTCTCACTTTGCATATTGCTCTCCCTCCCATCCACCTTACCTCACCATTTTCGTCTCTTAACACCCATCCCATTCCACACGTTTGCCCTTCCTTTGGCATGCTCCATCTACATTACATTTTACCCATTCCGGTGGTGGTCTCTTCCATGTGTCATGGTTCTGGTTCGGTAAAGTGTTTATGGCCCCACTATCTTTTGCCTCGTCTTTACTCTCCCATTCAGCCACATCCTCCATGGCCTTATTGATCACTTCCATTGCTCCAAATTCCTCTCCTTTAATGCACCATGCGTTCCTACTCTTCCACAGCCTCCACATTATCCATGGAACTAGTTTCCTTTTATCCGCCTGATGTGGTTGGCTCTGTTCTACATTAATCAGACTAAATATGTTAGTGAATAATGAGTGAGAGAGTAAACCTCCTTCTGGAGTTGGAACCGGAGATTGAGCCCACACAAGTCTCGAGAAAGGGCAAGTAAAAAGCAGATGATTCACTGATTCATCCTTTTCATTGCATCTTGCACATGTTCCCTCCTTTAGGATATGCTTATTCTTCAGGTTTCCTGATACTGGAAGGCTGTTACTCAAGCATTTCCAAAGAAAATGCTTGATTTTCATGTTTGTATCCATCTTCCATATTATGGAGTACAAGCTGTCAATGCTTGGTTGATCCATCTCTCTTCCTTCCTGCCTCTCTTTTACCACATTTACATACACCCAATATCCAGAATTTGTTGTATAATTCCCTGATTTTGAGAAGTCCCAAGCAAAGGTGTCTTTACTCTTTTCTCCTCCTGGTCTAATTTGTTCAATCAGCCTTCTTTCCTCTGGGGGAAATAAATCCTGCAATTTTGCCTTGTCCCAGTCTCTACCTCCTAGCTGCAGCAGGTCCTTCACCTTCATTTTGTCCACACCTCTGATTCTCTCTCTGTTCTGACTCCATCTCATTGAGGCTGCTTGTCTTGCGGGTTTGTCGTTTAACCAGGGGTCTCTCCAGACTTGTATATTTTCTCCACTTCCTACCACTGCTCTGGTTCTACTTTTCATTAAGACTTGTGTCCCAAAGATGCTTCTCCAAGCATATGATGGTCTTGACCCAAGTTTAACATTCAATGGATTCATATTTTTGAAGTATCTGCCCTTATAAACTTTTGTCAACAGAGAGTCTTCTCGGGTAAGTAGTCTCCACATCTGCTTTCCTAGCAGTGCTATATTGAAAGCCTCAATGTCTCTGAAGCCTACTCCTCCTCGTGTTTTTTGTTTACTTAACGCCTCCCAGGTCTTCCAATGCATACCTCTCTTCTCCTTGTTGTTTTTCCACCAAAACTCAACCATCAGAGACGCAATCTGCTTACAGATTGTCACAGGTAGTCGGAAGCAGGCCATAGTATAAGTTGGAAGTGCCATAGCCACCGATTTGAGCATTATTTCCTTCCCTGCATCTGATAGATATTTTGTTTGCCATCCATACACTTTTTGGCTGAGCCTTTCCTTGAGATAGCTAAGGGTTGAGACCTTCGATCCTCCAAAGGATTCTGGTAATCCTAAGTAGATACCATCTCCCCCTTCTTTGTCTATCTTGAGTTTTCTCTTGATTTGATCCCTTCTATCTTCTGGAATTAACTTCCCAAAGAAGATGCTAGATTTCTGATAATTAATCTTCTGCCCTGAAACTAAACAGTACTCCTCAAGGATAGACATAAGATTTGATATCTCCCTTTCCTCCTCTTTACAGTAGAAATTACTGTCATCTACAAACAATAAATGCGAGATAGGTGGAGAGTTTGTTGCTACCTTTAACCCTGTAATCCGTTGATCTTCCTCTGCTTTCTGCAATCTTCTCACCAGTAGCTCTGTGCAGATCACAAACAGGTAGGGGGATAAGGGATCCCCCTGCCTTAATCCACGAGATGGTCTTATTTCTCCATATGGGGATCCATTTATCAATGTTTTGTCCGATTAAAGAACAAAACCTTCCAATAACACTTGTTTTCAACCAACGCTTAAAAATATTAGTGTCGTTAGTTTCCAAACTACAAAAAATTTAAAATATTTAACATAGTAAAATTTTCAAAAAATTATCAAATCTCCTATACATTAATTGACAAGTGACTTTGTCACATGTCATCACCACAATAAGTTTCAACCATAAATTATGACATGTCAACTTAATCTATTGATTGGTTATAATTTATGACATGACAAACTTCTTTAAATCATTTTAAAAATTATCTTCTTTAGTTACATATTTATTTAAAAATTATAATGTCAACAACTAACATAATAACAACTATTCAATTTTGAGAATTGTAATAATGAGAAATCAAAACACCTTACAATTTAGTTTTATTTTTTAACGTCACTTACAATTAATATATTTAAATCTTCCTCAAGCCTAGAAGATCTCATTCTGTTTTTTTTTTTGTTATGGTAGTGTTTTATTTTGTGGAACAAAAGTTGTTCAAATTATTAGTAATACAATAATTTGTTTCGTTTCATTCTGAATGCGCATTATTAGTAAAAATTATAAATGCTTTTTCCCCTCTTTCATAGTCAACAACTAAGATTTAGGAAAATTTATGCCGGTGAATATACCATATACCATATTTAGTTTGTTCAGATTATC
>OVAN01001961.1:0-36570 GCA_900406275.1 Anastatica hierochuntica | reverse complement strand
AACTTAGCCTTAGTAGATGTACTATTAAATTGACCGGAAAATAAACAAAGCGTCCGTCATGTGAGGATATTTATTACAGTGGGCTATTAATTTATATTGGTCCAAACATTTTTACACATCGGAAGTTGTCGTCGTTTTGTTATTATCGGACTATCAAGAAAGAACATTTACGAGATAATTTTTTTAATAAATCTATCAATGTGAATGAAGTATTATTCCTTTTACTAAAATTAGTAAAAAAATTGGTATAATGGGGTGTGACTGGAATTTTAAAAAAGGAGAAAGAAAAGTAGGCATCTTTTTTTCGAGGGAGACGTGAATAATAAGACATAAATTTTACCTAAATCAACCAATTAAAAGATTTAGCTACCAGAAAGGCAAACAAACCTTTTTCAAAAGCATAATAATAATTTAATCACGGAACATATGTAACTTTTTGTTTGTTTGTTTCTGTAACAGTAAATAAAAGAAAATAACATCAATTGAGAATTATGGATTATGGGTTTACATATCAAAACCCAATTGTTTCTTTCTTATTCTGATGGATGGGGCTTTAGTGATTTCCAGATTGGGCTTATGTTGGTTTTTCGAAAGTATGAATAACGTTGTTTTAAGTCGTGAAATTCTGATTTTTATTGGATGTTACATGTTTTAACAAATGGTTCAAAGTTTACACTCATCAACCATTGAAAAGGAGAACGACAATGGCGTGATGTGTAATTGTGGAACATTGGTGAAATTATTGATGTGTCTCAAGTTTCACCCAAAAAACGGCACCACTATTAGATATAGAAAGATCATCAATCATCCTCTTGATTGATTTTCTCTTAACTATGTATATATTCATATTTCATTCTTGCATAATTCTCTTTGTATATATGATTGTACAATTCTCTCTATCAATATACAATTCAATTTCATACTCTATTATGTTATCACAACCATAACTCTCTTTCTCTCACAAATCTTTTCTCTTTTTTTTTTCAACCCTAGCGGCTGCATCTTCATTTCTTTGTTTTTGCTTCTTCTTTCTCTTCTCATTTAGTGAAACATGTCTATTTATACTAATTTTGCTGTTGAAACAACAACTATATTCAATTCTCAAAATCCTTCCAGCACTTTGCTCTCCATAAACATGGCCAATGTCACAAAATTGAATAATTTCAATTACTTAATATGGAGTCGACAGATCAAAGCTCTCTTTGAAGGTCATGAACTTCATGAGTTTCTTGAATATGCCTTTGCACATGCTGCTACCATCATTACGAACAGACAAATTGCTCCCAATCCATTGTTTGCGGCCTGGAGAAGACAAGATCGTCTTCTTTACAGTGCCATTATCGGCGCCATTACTCTGCCCATTCAATCTGTTGTTTTGACGACAACCACCACTGCTGAAGTCTGGTCTTTGCTTGATTCCACCTATGCCAATCCCACTCGCCGTCATGTATGTCAGCTTCGTCATCAGATTAAAACTTGTGTTAAGGGAACAAAGACTATCTCTGAGAACTTGCAACTCATCAAGGCCAAAGCTGATGATTTAGTCATTCTTGGTAAGCCTTATGACTTTGAGGATCTTACTGAACAGATTCTTGCAGGTCTGACTGATGATTACAAGGCTGAGGTCGATGCTGTCAACAGCCGAGATACTCCTATCTCCTTCTCTAAACTTCATGAGTGTCTTCTCAATCGTGAGGCAATGATTCTCTGCAAAGAACCATCCTCCAATCTCGTCACTCCTATTACCTGCTAACAAAGGTAATCTGCAGCAAACTAAGCAGTGCAATTGCCAACTTTTGGTGGAGTTCCAAGGCGGACAGCAATGGTATCCATTGGATGGCCTCGGATAAGCTATGTACCCAACTAGCGGACGGGGGACTTGGATTCAGAACCTTTGAAGAATTTAACCTCGCACTACTGGCCAAACAACTTTGGAGACTACTCCGCTTCCCCAACTCGCTGATATCAAGAGTACTGAGAGGGAGATATTTCAGGTATTGTAGGCCTATAGACGTCCAACGCTCTAATAGACCCTCGTATGGATGGAGGAGTATATTGGCAGCAAAACCACTTTTGCTATCCGGATTACGGAGAACGATTGGATCAGGAATGGATACTAAAGTATGGAGTGAGCCTTGGATCCCAGATATTCCAGCCAGACCACCGAAAGGTATCAATGCTGAGAGAGACCCTCATTTACATGTAAATGCCCTTATCGACCCTGTGTCGAAAACCTGGAAACTTGATAAGCTAATGGAGTTGTTTACCCAAGATGATATCCAGAGAATTCTAGGAATTAGACCGACGAAACTTTTCTCGAGAGATAGTTTTAGTTGGTCATTTACCACCTCAGGGAACTATACCGTCAGATCGGGATACTGGGCAGCGCGAGACTTATCTCGTCGTGCTTGCGTCCACCCTATTCAGGGACCATCGGTGGCAACACTGTTGGCACAAGCATGGAAATTAAAAACCACCCGAAAACTAAAACACTTTGTGTGGCAATGTTTATCGGGTTGTCTGGCAACGTGTCAGCGATTATATTATCGACATATCAGCAAGGAAAAAGAATGTCCCATATGCGGAGAGGCAGAAGAAACAATCAACCATCTGATCTTTGAGTGCCCGCCGTCCCGACAAGTTTGGGCCCTATCACCAATACCCTCTGCACCGGAGATCTTTC
Organism: Anastatica hierochuntica; assembly: GCA_900406275.1. Taxonomy (NCBI): domain Eukaryota; kingdom Viridiplantae; phylum Streptophyta; class Magnoliopsida; order Brassicales; family Brassicaceae; genus Anastatica; species Anastatica hierochuntica. The sequence goes on along the minus strand of OVAN01001961.1, from coordinate 33,887 downwards.
CAAGAGCATCCTTGTTCGAGAATTTCTGTTATCTCTTCTGGGAGGCAGAGAAGGGTGGAGCAAAAAAGACAGACCTGGGAATCTTCCCATGGATCATTTGGTTTCTCTGGAAGGCACGAAATCGGGTGCTCTTTGAGAACATACGAGACTCGCCACAAGAAATCTTGGAGCATGCGGTCCACGAAGCAGCGGCGTGGGTCTCAGGAAACGATACCATAGATGAAGGCAAAGAAGAGTACTTCAATCCAGAGCGACCAGCGCATCCGATCCCGCCAGAGCCGGGAGAGTGTGTTTGCCAACTTGATGGGTCGTGGGCTGAGGGAGCCAATTCAAGTGGATATGGATGGGCGGTGTTTGAGGGGTCTAGGAAAATACAAGTTGGATGCAAGAATGCACCGGCCAACCAATCCCCCGTTCATGCTGAATTAGAAGCCTTGCTTTGGGCCATGGAATGTATGGCATCGGAATCCAGGGTTGACGTAATCTTTGCCACGGATTGCTTGCAGCTGATTTCAATGGTCAGTAATCCAGGGGAATGGCCCGCTTTCGCATCAGAATTAGGAGATTTTAATATGTTAAAATCTGCCTTCCCAGTGTTTAATATTTTTTATATTTCGCGCACTCTTAATGTTTCCGCAGATGTTCTTGCCAAGCATGCAAGATCAAAAAACCTTAATTTTACCCATGTAAGCACCAGGGTTGTATCGCTTCCCCTAGCGGAGAGCATTTTACCGGAATCTTAATGAATGGGTTGTTGACAAAAAAAAAAAAGTCATAATAATTGCTTTTTAAACATTTACCAAACCTATATAAAGAAAAACTTGAAACATTAGTATGAAAATTTTGAGAAACCATATGTTACCATGATGATTTTACAGACAATAGTCACTTTTTCAATGAAGAATGTGTAGATTTAAATCTTGGCTACTACACCAATAGACATGTTTTTGTAACTTTAAAAACTCTAAAAATATATATGTATCCTTCATGATTTCACAAAAGATATTCACTTTTCAAACGAAGAATCTTTATTTTTAAATTTCGGCTATTAATTGAATAATCTTTGAAACAAAATTTTTAGAAACCATATGTTACCATGATGATTTCACAAACCATAGTCACTTTTCAAATGAAAAACTTGTAGATTTAAATCTTGGCTACTACACATATAGACATATTTTTGTAACTTTAAAACCCCATACATTACTTTGATGATTTCACAGAAGATATTCACTTTTCAAACGAAGAATCTTTACTTTTAAAATTTGGCTAAATAAATAATCTTTGGATATATACATATATATATATATTAATATATGTATATATATATATATAAATATATATAGATATATATATATATATAAATATATATATTGATTGTAAACGGCTATATAATAAATATATGGTTACAAAAAATTTAAATCTACTTTTTAGTTATCCACGCGTAGCTAAAATATAAACAAAATTTTGCGAGATTCACATTTTTTTATACGCTTGAAATAAAACATATGTTTATGGATATTTATTGTAGTTTAAAGTGGATTCATACTAATAAAAGTTTTTAGAATCTCGTAATTTATTTTTGTTGTATATATATAAATAAGAGAAAAACAGTGCACTTATAAACATATGACAAGTTGTATTATCCGTCTGAAAATTTTATATATGTTTCGATCCAGAATATCTTAGTCACATAATTAAAATAAATAACGCTAATACATATATGCACGATTCATCTAACAACGAAGAACAAAACTGTTACACAAATAACAAACAAAATGCAGTTTTGAAAAAATCGTCAAATGCAGCTAAAGAGAAGATTAGAATTTAAGAATCAAACCGTTTTCGCCTTATAGCCAACTTTCAACTATCTCTCTACGCTTTGTTAGGCCATCTGCATTGGTTAAAGATGAGGTGGGTTTCTCAACAATAATATTTTAATGGTAAAATAATATTTTATTTTTTTAATTGTTGTTATCCATTAATATTGTGACAAATGTAGAGCTGGGTATATTAAAAGAGTGGAGAGTTTCTCAACCAAGAATTCTTCTCTCTCTCTTCCCTTCTCTCTTACTTTATCATTTTTTTTAATTTTTTTATTCATAAGAAACTCATCGAGAATCCCACCAATAGGGATGCCCTTAGCTCCCCACATGTAGGCCTCTTGCTTCTTTTATTATCTTTATTTGGAAAACATTATAAACACTTAACTAGTGCAAGAAAATTGAACATCAAAATGGTGAATATATATATATATATATATATATATATAATATATATCTTGTGGTAACTCAATCATGTGAAACCAATATAAAGTAACCGTCTTTGAATTAGAGAATCAAATCAACATATGGAGTCAGACCATGTAAATTAATTGTGGATAATTGTCTTTAACGAATCAACCCTTTCAATGCAATTCAAATTTAGGACCTCCTCTTTAATTCGAGGAGTTCTTACCACTAGACCAACACTTTATTAATCAACATTCACCATTTTTTTAATTTTGTACAAAAACATATGAACTCTAACAAAAAAAATGGACTTTGATTTGGCGTTCATCAGTTTGCAAACAAAATGTGGTTGATTAAAATTAGACATTTTAAAAACAAAAATCTACCCTTAAATGTTATTTTTTGTTTGTAACCCACTAGCGATAACAACGGTAGCAAATGATATGGTGTTTTTTAATTGTGCGTTTCGAAATTCATTGTTCTTGCTAGCAACCGGTACATAAACAACATTAACATCATATAATCGCTATCGTTGTTGACAAAAAAAGTTGATATCGCTAATCACTGTTACTGATCGTTATTATTAAGACCATCTCTAACTCCATCCCATTATTTTACTCCAAAATGGGGTGGGAAATGGAGTAATGAACAAACAAAAAAGTTATTACTCCATATGGAGTGGGAAATGGAATAATAACTTTTTTGTTTGTTCATTACTCCATTTCCCAGTCTATTTTTGAGTAAAATATGGAGTGGAGTTGGAGATGCGCTAAAAACGGGTAAAAGAACGTGGCCATAATGGGGAATTTCTTTAGCGTTCAAGGCAAATTCAAGCGCATGTTAACTCCATTGTGACATTATGGTAGTGTAAGAGCACCCGCATTGAGAGTTTAATGCGGGGTTCACACACAAATCAAGAAAAAAAAACACAAAAATCGAGGAACCCGAGCTCTCTCGAGCTCTTCCGAGTGAATCCGGATCANCATTGGGCCCATTTTTTTTTTTTTTTTTTTTAAAAACGAAAAAAAAATAAAAAATCAATTTTTAATTTTTTTTTGGTGAACTCCCATGGATTCACTAATGCAGATGCCCTAATAGTCCAGAGAACGTATTACACGTGTAATTATTTGATTGGTAAGTACTAAAAACTCACTTTCTCACCAACTCTCAAATTATAAAGGTTTTTTTTAACCATTTTTGTTACCGCCTCCAAATCGCAAAACCCAAAACCAATAAACAAATCACAGAGAGAAAGAGAGAGAGAGAGATCACTAATGGCGGAAGGAGATGATCTAGAGAATCGATTGTCGGCGAAGAATCTTGGGATCGGAAGTAAAGGCGGAGATCCAGGTGGAATCGGACCACCGCCTAGGCCTGTACCGTTGTCATATTCTGGATCCGGCGGAGGCGACGACGTTATGTCGTCTCAGTGGACGTCGTGGCTTGTTCCGTTGTTCGTTTTCGCTAACGTATTCGTCTTCATCATTGCGATGTTTGTCAACAACTGCCCTAAGAATACAGAGTCTCGTGGTCCCAACCGTCACTGTGTCGCTAGATTCCTCGGAAGATTCTCGTTCGAGCCTCTCCGTGTTAATCCTCTCTTCGGTCCTTCTTCTCGCACGTAAGTGGTATCGATCTCATCTCTGTTTCAGAAATTTTGCTAGATCCTCATTTTTGTCGGTTACTATGCTTAAATCGTTCTCGATTAGGTTTTATTGTAGAGATCGGATTCGAGATTTTGAGATGGTAGGTGAAATGTCTCTTTCAGATACAACATTTTTTGAAATCGTATTGTGTTTTTGGTTTGAAGATTGGAGAAGTTAGGATCGCTTGAATGGTCAAAAGTTGTGGAGAAGCATGAAGGTTGGCGTCTCTTGACATGTATATGGTTACACGCTGGTGTTATTCATCTTGCAGCTAATATGCTTAGTCTCATCTTCATCGGTATCCGCCTCGAACAGCAATTTGGTTTCGGTATATGCATTCCTTTGATAAGTTAAGTTCTTGTAATTCCATTGCTGGTATCACAGGAATTTGAAACTAGCTTTCCGAATTTTGCAGTTAGGATTGGAGTTATATACTTCTTATCAGGAATTGGAGGAAGCATACTCTCCTCGCTGTTTATCCGAAACGCTATCTCTGTTGGAGCTTCTGGTGCCCTTTTTGGCCTCCTTGGCTCAATGCTATCCGAACTTCTCACTAACTGGACAATCTACTCCAACAAGGTTATTCTCTCAATACTAAGAATGTTTTCAGATGATTCTTATGCCTCTAGTATAGGTACAATGAGAGACACTTGTGATTTCGTGCCTAAGACTTTGTTCTTTCATTGTTTTGAGTGTAGATTGCGGCACTCTTGACGCTTGTGTTTGTAATCTTGATAAACATGGCAATTGGGATTCTGCCTCACGTTGATAATTTTGCACACGCGGGTGGATTTCTAACGGGGTTTCTCCTCGGTTTTGTTCTTCTGGCTCGTCCTCAGTTTACGTGGTTAGCAAGAGACCATATGTTACAAGGCAGACGTCTGACACCCAAATACAAGCCTTACCAATACATATTGTGGCTTCTATCTCTGGCTCTATTGATTGCCGGGTAAAGTTTTGCATTGCCAATAAGAATCATAAATTACACTCTCATTTCAATGCAAGATAGTTATTCAAATGTTTGTGCAGGTTTGTAGTGGCATTGCTGTTGCTATTCCGAGGAGAAGACGGGAATGATCATTGCCATTGGTGTCGCTACCTACGATGTATACCCACCTCAGGATGGAGTTGTGACAACATCTGATAAGTAAGCAACATGTCTTTTTTCTTTCTGTAAATTCATATATTATAGGTATGTTTATCATGTCCTTTGATAGTGTTTAAGGAGATTGTGTGATTGCTTGTGTGTGTGTGTGTGTGAGAAAAATGAGAGAGTAATTGTCTTTGAAGTAGAGAATTAATTCAAAAATGTCATCTATAGGTTTCAAAGCTCCACAAATTCACTATTTGTTCATATAGTTTCATCCAAAATCATATGAAAATAAAATGAATTTTAAAAGCAGTTTGGTTTTACAGTTTTGGATTCCCCGGTTTGCAAACAAAATGTGGTTGATTATAATTCGATTTTGTTAGCCGTTCGCCAGTAACTAATTGCAGCGATCAACGACCGAACCGAAATTTTTGAATCGCTATTTTTTCCGACTATTTGACTTTTAATTGTACGTTTAAAAGCTTATCATCGTTGCTATTAGCGACGGGTAAACGAACAGCAGTAACGACATCTAATTGCTATCGCTACTCGCTGTTGCCGGTCCCTATTACTAGCGACCGTTAAATAACATGGTCACAATGGAAATTTCTTTAGCACCCATGGCAAATTCCAGCGCACCTTAACATTAGAGATGGGCATTTGGTTAATTTTATTAATTTGGTTGGGATTATTCAATTTTTAGAGTTTAAAAAAAAAATAGAATCCATTTAGAAAATAATATATCGGTTTGGTTCGATTTAGATTTGTATTATTCAGGTTTCGGTTTATTTAGATATTAAAAATAAAATCCATTCTGAAAAAATATTTTATAAAAAAATCTCGGTTCATATTCAAATTGGTTTAATTTTAAATCAAAACTAACCAAAAATCTAAACTATTTAATTAAATTTTATTTAATATTGTTGAGATTTTAGTATATTTTAATATATGTATTCTATATATTTAATAAAAATATTAATATTAAATAAATTCGGTTTGGTTGAATTCGGATTCGTTAATTCGGTTTTAAAGCTTTTATTCCATTTAAGTTATTTCCCCTATTTGGTTGGGAACTTCAGATTCGATCTAGTTGATTCGATTCCGTTCGAGACGGCTTGGTTCGTTCGATAAATTTGTCCGTCCTAGTTAACAATGACATCATAGTAGAGTGTATAATAGACCAAGGAACGTATTACACGTGGAACTATTTGATTGGTAAATACCAAATAGAGAAAACCCCCTCTCTTACTCCCTCTCAAATTATAAAGGTTTTTCAACCATTTTCTTGCCGCCTTCAAATCGCAAAACCCAAAAGCAATAAACAAAACACTGAGAGAAAGAGAGAGATTACTAATGGCGGAAATAGATGATGTGGAGAATCAAATGTCGGCGAAGAATCGTGGGATCGGAAGTAAAGGCGGAGATCCAGGTGGAATCGGACCACCGCCTAGGCCGGCACCAGTTTCGTATCCTGAATTCGGCGGCGATGACTCGTTATCGTCGCATTGGACGTCGTGGCTTGTTCCGTTGTTCGTTTTCGCCAATGTTATCGTCTTCGTCGTTGCGATGTTCGTCAACAACTGCCCCAAGAATTCAGAGTTTCATGGTCCCAACCGTCACTGTGTCGCTAGATTCCTCGGAAGATTCTCGTTCGAGCCTCTCCATGTTAATCCTCTCTTCGGTCCTTCTTCTCGCACGTAAGTTTCATCCGATTTGGTATTGATCTGTTTCAGAGTTTCGTAGATCCTCATTTTTGTAGGTTACTATGCTTTAATCGTTGTCGATTAGGTTTTTTCTAGAGATCGGATTCGAAATTTGGTAGAATTTGAGTGATTGAGTAATGTGTATTGTATTTTTCCAGATAGAACATATTTTTGAAATCGTTTGTGTTTTTGGATTGAAGATTGGAGAAGTTAGGATCACTTCAATGGTCAAAAGTTGTGGAGAAGCATGAAGCTTGGCGTCTCTTGACATGTATATGGTTGCACGGTGGTGTTATTCATCTTGCAGCAAATATGTTTAGCCTCATCTTCATCGGTATCCGCCTCGAGCAGCAATTTGGTTTCGGTATGCATCCCTTTGACAAGTTCTTGTAATTCCATTGCTGGTTTATCATAGGAATTTGAATAGCTTTCGGTTTTGTGCAGTTAGGATTGGAGTTATATACTTATTATCAGGAATTGGAGGAAGCATACTCTCCTCGCTGTTTATCCGAAACGCTATCTCTGTTGGAGCTTCTGGTGCCCTTTTTGGCCTCCTTGGCTCAATGCTTTCCGAACTTATCACCAACTGGACAATCTACTCTAATAAGGTTAATCTCTCAATACTTAGAATGTATTAAGAGATATGTTTTTCCCTTTTGAAAACGTAAATGATTGTTAACCATCTAGATAGGTACATTGAGAGAAACTTGTGATTTTGTGTTTACGGCTTTTGTTTTTTCGTTGTGCGAGTACAGATTGCAGCACTCTTGACGCTTGTGTTTGTAATCTTGATAAACATGGCAATTGGGATTCTGCCTAACGTTGACAATTTTGCACACGTGGGCGGATTTTTAACGGGGTTTCTCCTCGGTTTTGTTCTGCTGGCTCGTCCCCAGTGTAAGTGGTTTGCAAGAGACCATATGCTTCAAGGCAGACGTCTGACATCCAAATACAAGCCTTACCAATACATATTGTGGCTTCTATCTCTGGCTCTATTGATTGCCGGGTAAAGTTTGCATTGCTAATAAGAATCACAATCTCACTCTCATTTCAATGTTTAATTGTGGTGTGGGTTTGTGCAGGTTCGTAGTGGCACTGCTGTTGCTATTCCGAGGAGAAGACGGGAATGACCATTGCCACTGGTATCGCTACCTACGCTGTATCTCAACCTCAGGATGGAGGTGTAACGTCTGATAAGTAAGCAACATCTTTTACTTTGTAAATGCATATATATGTGTGTGTGTTTATCATGTCCTTTGATAGTGTTTAAGTAGATTGTGTGATTGCTTGTGTGTGTGAGAAAAATGAGAGACAACAACAATTTGTTTATATGAATCAAACTCTTTTTGCTTTTAAGTTGTGATTCCCACGTCTTGACTTGACATCACTACACGTTGTTATAAAATGTGGACCCTGTCAAAAGAAAATTATTACAGAGCAGAGATTGATCACTGTCTGTACTTCAAGTACTTGTGTTTCAAGATTTAATTTATTCACTTTTTGTTTTTAATCCTTTCGACTTTTAAAACAGATTAGGATCAGAACTGAGGAACGAAGAGTAAATCTTCGATTTCTCACTTTGGTTTCGATCAGAAACTCCATTGTAACCCACAATTCCATTATCTGAACGCTGATCAAAAGATCGCTCTGAAGCCGCTGCGTAGTAGTAATACTGTCCTTGCACTGATCTCTTGTAGCCGCTCTCTGAAGATAATTCTTGTAGCCTTTGTCTTGGGGCGCTTTGTGACCGGACTTTTGCTCTGTAAGACTCAGTGTTAGCCATGTAGTTAGGGTGATACCCGGAGTAGTACTCGTACTCGCTTCTCGTAGGTGTGAACGGTGTTCTTCTCCTTGAACCGCCACTGCTACTTCCTGGTCTAGACTTTACTTGTGGACTGTTATTATCCACACTTGTTTGAACCATAAGCGATCCTCTCTTCCTTGGTGATTCCTTGTGGTAAGAAGAGAAGTGAGGCTTCCACGTATCGACTTCGAGGATCTTGTCATTGTCTTCATTGTACCGCGTTGCGTTCCATACATTTTCATCTGTCCTCCATTGGTCAAATAAGCGGCTAGAACTCATCTGGGAACGGTGATGGTCCATGGCGATAACTTTGCTGTATTCAGCTTCCGAAGCGCATCGTGAGTGGAAAGATTGTGGAGACGAAGGAACCAGCGAGTGGAATGACTCAGAAACGTGGGAAGAACGAGAGGCTCGGGCTCGAGCTCGAGCCTGAAGCCGAACCAGTGTTTGCATCCGGCGCAACATATCAGCTGTTTGTTTTCTCACAATGTGTCCTTTCACTAATGCTTGAAGCTTCACTAATGCCTTCAATGCTCTCAAGGCCCTCCTTGCCTGAATAATTAAACATGATTACTATACAAAACACACACCTCATTCAAACCAAAAAAGCAATATTATCAAATCTGTTTTTCAGTTTCCAGCTATTTTGAGCTGTAAAATCTAGTATATGACCAAAAACCTATTTAATTATCATTTTATGAAAAAAAACAACAGGAAAAAGTTGCAACTTTCTAGCTCATAAAGCAAAGGATAAACCGTAAAGCTAAATCCGGTTAGGTAAGATTTTATTTGTGATGATATATGCAAATATTTGGGACCAAATTGGGAATATAAATTTAAAATGTAAATAGTAGTACTAGACCATTAAATAGTGTCGGTAGAGAATCGTAACAAGCTTATTGGTTTCATACTCATTTGTCTCTTTTTTTTCGGGGACCAATAACAAAAATACAAATTAGAGTTATCTTTTTACATTTTCAGTAATACTTTTAAATTTTGGGGTTAAGTAGAAAAATCAACATCAGACAGCTATTCCACACTTAAGCTATTAAAAATTTATGGAATTTTAATTTTGTCTTTTAAAACATAATTAAATATTTCAAATTTTGAATTTTTAATTTTTGGAAGAAGTAGTAACTAACCAAGTAGCCACGAAAAGCGGATTGAATCTTCATCGCCGCCACATACTCCTGAGCCCACCGGCGATTATTCCGGTTAATTTGTGTTACCGACGATGTTCTACCGTTTCCTTTTCCGGTGAGTCTCACGACCTCAGCCGCCGCATGAGCAGTAGCGAGTGCTGCCTCAGCCACCGCGGCGGTGGCTGCCGCGACGGCTATGGCATGCTTGTCTGCGTCTAAGATTACTTCATCGGAGCGTCTTTTGCTTGGATAAGAAGACGACGCCGATGAAGCCGTCGCCGGATTTGAGGATCTAGTGGTGAAGCTCCATCTTCGTCTGTTGTTCTTCGTCGGCACTGATTTTTCTTGCTTCTTACTCCCGAACAATCTTCCGAAAAAACCCATTTTTACATCATCGCCGGGAAATCGCCGGTGGTTTGGTCGGGATTTTCTCCGGTGGAGGTTTTTTTTATTGGAAAAGACAACTGGGAATGGAGAAGTTAAAGCGAGAGTGTGTGATGTGATATATATAGAGTCAGGCACTAACACGCGCTTTAGTCATGCGCGTTGGTTACACGTGTTATAGAAAGAGAAGTCAATCGGATCTATAGCTGTTGTAAGGCTGAGCGTTCGAGTCCTTTTGGGTTCGGATCGGATTGGGGTTCGGATCGGTTTAGATTCGGATTTTGAACCCAAATCTATATAATTCATTTGGATTTTTGAACTGTTTGAATTTGGTTGGTTTGGGTTTTTTGGATTCGGGTCAGGTTTAGTAAACTTATTGAAATTTGAGTACATGAGATACTTTTGCGGGAGTTGGTTTTTCGGATTCAGATTTAGTTTTTTTCCAGATTTTTCTAAATTTTTGAATTTTTTAGATTTTTTGGGTTTCAAGTTTAGATAGGTTCCCGAGTTTTTAATTTTTGAATTCAGATTCGGTCAGGAATTTCTCAAATTTTTTGAATATTTGTTCAGGTTCGGATCAGGTTGAATAAAATCGAATATTGGAATATCAGCAAAAAGAATCCAATTAGATGTTTTTGCATTTTTGGTTCGGTTCAGATTCAATTCTCGATTAGGTTCGATTCGGGTTTCAGATTCGAGTAAAATGCGTAACCCTAGGCTTCGGTCTACTCCGAACCAATTCTCTAATTTGGTTCAAACTTCAAACAAACGAGATGTAATTATTATTTTTTCCTTTTACATAATTTTGTTTTGTCAATATGATTTTTTTATGATCATGAATCTTAGGTTGTTTTTTTGTTAAAAACTTTTGAAATTTGAATTTAATTTGGTGGTCTTTAAGTCGCATATATAAATATTACCACGCTCATTCTAAAAGCAATTTCATAATGATATGCAAGTTATAGAAAAATATTCCATAATAAATACTAATAATTGTGAACAAACCAAACAACAGACCAAATTCAAAAGAGAACACCACTTAGCAAATATTATTTCTTATTATTCTCTAACTAGTATTTTATTTTATTCGCATTGTCTTTTTCAGACCAAACTCCCCAAATCCTCGGAACTGACCGTTGCTGAAACTAGGCACACTCATATGCTTATACCTGCACAGTATATAACCACATAAAATCAAAATCTTTTTTTCTAAAAGAAAATTATTAACCAATGAAACTAAAATTTTCTTTTTTAAACTTAGTTTAAAATAGTGTAGTTAAAAATAAAGTTAAATCCATTGATCTTATCTTACCACAATCAAAAGTGGGGAGGTTACAAAGAGAAGTAAGTGTGGTGGCTGCACGAAGAGCATTACATAGACAATCTTTGTTAGTTGCTTGAAGGGCAACACAACAATCGGATGTTGGTGCAGGAGTGACCGCACCGGGCAGAACCAAAGGTGCACAAGCCTCCATGTTGGTTAGATGGTCCTTGCATTCTTGAGCTCGAACCATAGGTCCGGTCTCTAGAGCAGTCATGGCAAGAAACATCACAATGAGAATAGGTGTAAGGGACTTGAGAGACTCCATTCTATTAAGATACTATATTGTTCCTTTTTGTTTCTTTTGCTTTTAACCATAGCATTGGTGGATTCTATCTATATTTATACAAGGAAAATGTAAATAGATTTAAGCTTTGAGAATAATTGATAATGAAGCGAGGTGATGCTTTATGTGATCTTGGTCTAGTTACTTCATATGGTTTGCATGATAAAGACTAAAAATCAGGGGGAAATAACAAAGTGTGTGATGGTGTAGTTTTTTATGTTAATTAAGATATTTAAAGTTAATTTATTATTATTCATGTAACCATGAATGAAAGAAGAAACTAATCATCATTGACCGTTGTTAAATCACTTGTTTTGAATTATAAGAACTATGTTACTACATCTATGTCATTGCACATAACTAGATATAGCTACAAGTTAAATATATGATTTTTCAAGTGATCATTAGGTTAATTAAAGCTAATGTGCCAAAAGGAAGAATATAAGTCTCTAATTCAATTCTAATTATTTTCATTTTTTAAAAAAATATTAGTATAATGATGACAAACGATGAATATTAAAACCAAAAATAGATAAATGAATATAGGAACAAGGTTAACATTTATACCAGTGACTATTTTGTTTATATATTAACAACATTGACAAAAAAATATGCTAACATATACTATAGTATTATTCTATACACATCATTAGTAATATTTTTCTTACATATATAACAGGATTTAATGCGACGAGGACGAGAGCTTGAAGAAGAAAGAAACAACGCACAACGTCGACGCAACGATCGATTAAACCAGGTAAGAACAACTAAATCAATATTGATATTTTTTCCAAATCCATTTTCACTTATTATTTTTGCTTGAAAATCAATATTTCCACTTACCATATTTGCGTTAATATAAAATGAATTTTGTAACCAATTTGAGTAAATAAAACTTTGAGGATAAGTTACAAATGTTAAAACAAAAAATATATGTCAATGTAGGTGAAAGAATATAACATATCATTGGGTATTTTGTTAATATATTTAAATATATTATAGTACTCCATAGTCAACATTACTAAAATTCATATTATATCACAGGAAATAACCAGACGGTTAGACGAAATGAGAAGCGGAACTCAATATTCAATCTTTGTGAGAATACCGTAACCAATTTTAATATTTTCCAATTGCATTTTCTCTTATCTTCTTTTTTACATTAAAAATCAATATTTATTCTTAGGGGTGTATTCAATACATGCATCAATAGGTGTATGATATGCCAATTAGATTATGAGCGAGGCGATAAATTGATGATTTTACCATGTACTCACAAATACCACGAAGATTGTATTCGTCAATGGCTCCAAAGAAGTCACGTTAGTATCGTCTTTTCTTCTATTACTTACATCAATATTTGCTAATGCATACATGTTACAAAGCTTTTATAGTTAAAACAAAAGTATAAATTGAGCAAAAATATATGATCTTTTATATGAAAATTAATAATTATTTTACATTTAAATTTTTTGTAGTGTTGAGTTTTCAACTTTTATATTTAGTGTAGAGAAGAAAAATAAATAAAATCTAACATAAGATGCAACAGTCTACTAATATATTGTTTAGTAAATATTAGGAGGCTGATTGGTACTGTGACTGTTGGTTGTTGCTGTAGACTTTTAGGATTTTAGGTTGTAAAGAATTTGACTGTTATTTTTAATTGTGATAAAAATCTGATTGGTAACTAAAAGGGTAGAATTATGACTGTTAATTTAAACTTGATTTTCTTTTTAATCAAAGCATAAATTATGTCGAGTTCGTAATATATTATGCTACATGTTTGAAAAAATTATTATTACCTTGTAATGTTTTGTTATTTTAACTACATAAGTAATAACAATCTCGTTTACAAAACTATTATGCTACTACAATACCAGAAAATTATTTCATGTATATGTTTTTGATATATTAAAATTTATTTTAGGCTAATATACGTTTGATTATCTTCTTGGTTGGGGTTGAAAACAATAATTACCTTTTTACATAAAAGGTTATGTAGGTTGAAAGACGAAAATTAATGATATATTTTATTTATAAGAATTTAATTGAATCTTCTAAAAATAATTGTGTTACATTAGTTTATAGGTTTAATTATTTTCTACATTTTAATTATTTATAGAATTAGTTGAAATATTTTAATCCTTACCATGTGAATTTTTTGTAACTAAATAACTTAATGTAAACTAATTACAAAGTTTTGTTAAGATTAGTTTAACTAAAAGTTAAGAATTATATAAAAAAAATCCTCTGGCCATTTAAAAAGTCTTGCTAATAAGACTTTAAAAATATGTACGTTAAAAGTCGTGAGAGAAAAAATTGACTGTTTTGGCTGTAGACAAAAAAAAGAAAACAAAGTATGATTGACAAAATTTTAACTGTAAAAATTTTAAAGTAATTAAAGTATTTACAACACTAATGTCAATCACCCCCTTGAAGTCTTTTGTACCCAAGAGCTATATAATCGCATCAGTAGTGTATAAAAATGTTATGGTTTCTTTGCTAAATATTTTAAATTATGATACTAATCATAGTATCCCGTGTTATTTTTCTCTTACTCTTGCAGCTTTGCTGCGTTTGCGAAAGGAGAATGGATGTATAAAATTACATATGATCATCAGTGGAATCAATAGAATTGATATGAGTTATCTTCTCTTTTATCTTTCTTTTTTGCAGACATTTATCAAATCATTTATAAATTTAACCAATCAGATTTGTTAAAATAAAGCTAAATAAATAAAAGAAATGGAAGGTTATTTACTACATATTGTCGCATAATTTGGGGGTATCATATTAGTTACATAAAAAATACTTGGATATATAATAATATTTCAAGTAATGATTCGATTTTCGGTTTGGTTCGAATTCAGATTTGGATTCGGTTTCAATTCTTCGGGGTATTGAGGTTAGGACTATTTTGTCGGTTTCATTTCAGATTCGGTTCAAATTCGGTTCGGTTCTTCGGATCTGGATATTTTAGTTCGACCTAGTCGTAGTGATATGTAATCGACACATCACCTTATATCTCCCTAAAAAAACACTCAAACCTCTTACGTCCCTCTTAAATCTCTTGTCCACTTTATATTAATGAAATATGGTAAGACCAAAATGTCCTTAACTTATTAAAAAAAAAAGAAAAAAGAAAAATATAAAATGAAAAGAAAAATTAAAAAAAACAAAAAAAACTAAGGCAAAGTTCTTTCTCCATCGCCGCCGCCGAGAGCCGTTGGTCACGCCGCCATCGCCGTCAACCACTTCGTCACCGCCGTCGATTACTTCATCGCCGCCGCCGAGAATCGTCGACTACTTTGTCATCGTCGTCAAACATTCTGTCATACTCGAAACCATTCAATTTAAATTCTTGCGAAGAGAACTAGGTAGAACTAAGTAAAACTATGAGTAAATTATTTTCTAAACAAAATTATTCAACAAGATCATTTGGGTTATAAACGTGACTAATAAATGTTATCGTGATAACGTAGTAAGGTTTGCCTAAACAATAAAATCAATTTTAAATCATAATTCTCTCATATATTACATTATATTTTCAAGAACAATTTATTATGAAGTATCCTCTCTTTTATCTTTTATAAATTTAACCAAACAGACTTGTTAAAATAAAGCTAAATAAAAGAAATGAAAGGTTATATACGACGTTGAACAAAAAAAAGAAAGGTTATATACGACATATTGTCGTATAATTTTGGGTATTATATTAGTTATATATATAAATAATATTTTAGATATATAATTATATTTCAAGTAATAATTTGATTTTCTGTTTGGTTCGTATTTGGATTCGGATATATAATTACTTCATAAGTTTTGCATGATAAAAACTAAAAGTTACGGAGGAAATAACAAAGTGTTTGACGGTGTAATTTTTTTTGTTAATTAAGATATATAAAATGAATTTCTTATTTATGTAAACATGAATTAAAAAAAACTAATCATCATTGACCATTGTTAAATCACTTGTTTTGAATTATAAGAACAAGGATACAAACCTATATCATTGCATATAACTAGATATGGGTACAAGATAATTGTAGAATTTTTCAAGTGATCATTAGGTTAATTAAAGATAATGTGCCAAAAGGAATAATGTAATCTCTAATTTATAACTATTTACGTTGTCATCACTCAATCCTCAACAATTAATCTCATTATATTTGACTATTTTCTTTTCCACATCTGTCTTAAAGTTTCTTATTACATGCTCTAAATCTAATTAAAGACTATCAACAACACGCTCACTAAATGATACAATATAAATCGTCACACACACACAACAAAATCAATGAAAATCTATTCCCTCAAATACATTTTAACTTTTGAATTACATAAAAAAAATATGGGAGATTCTCAACATTGTAATGGATACCACTACTTGTTCGACGAAGCTGATGAAATCACTAGGAAAATTGAAGAATACCATAGACAACACGGTAGAATTGACAATGCTCCAGTGCCTGTATCACCGGAGCATTCAATAGGAAGTATTTCTACTGTGATTAGACGTCAACATCGAAACCAACCTACCATGCCTATACCTTTTAATCACATTTTTCCGGAAAATCATTCTTCACAAAACATTTCTCACCATCAAGAGATACAACGCGACCAACCTACAATGATTTACATTCCCAAATGGTCATGCTGGAAATGTTGGATATCGATGCTTATAATGTGGTTTATCCGGATATTCAGACCTAGACCAAGGCCGAGGCAAATACTCATTTCTACGCCATCTAACAATCTTCCTCGTTCAAACTCAGGTATATCATCTGATATGATCTTTTCAAACCTATTTGAACTATAATCTATGTTATAACTAGAGGCAATTTGACTAGTCAGCTAATAAAAATGATCTAAAACACAAAATCAGTTTAGTCTCAACACTCTCAACGGTTAGTTAACCTCTAAGATATGTTTGCAGAATACATTGGACATGGAGCAAACCAATATTCAATCGATGTAAGGATACTTAATTCAATTCAATTTATTTTCAATTTTTAAATTTTAGTATGATGATGACAAACGATGAATATTAAAAACCAAAAACTGATAAGTGAATATAGGAACAAGGATAACATATATACCAATAACTATTTTGATTATATATTAGCAATTTAACATTAACAAACAAAAATTATGCTAATATATACTATATTATTATTCTATACTCAACATTGGTAATATTTTTATTATTTTTATCAAAAAAATATTTTTATTACATAATAGAATTTAATGCGACGGTCACGAGAGCGTGAAGAACAAAGACGATCACGAGAGCGTGAAGAAGAAAGACTGTCAGAAGAGCGTGAAGAAGAAAGAACCAATGCACGACGTCGACAATACGAACAATTAAATCGGGTAAAAACAACTAAATCAATGTTGAATTTTTAAAAAATCTATTTTCATTTTTTTTTGCTTTTTCGCTTGAAAGTCAATATTTCCTCTTCTACCAACAAACTGTTGATCTAATGATAAAAACTTATCGAATTAAAGAGATGATCATGAGTTTGAGTTGCATTGGTAGATGTTGACTTGCTAAAAGCGAGTATCTTATGTGGTTTGACTCCACCCTAAGGGATTAAAAGCCGAAAGACTCCGAATATTCTAGTCAAAAAAACTTTCCGTATTTGCGTTAAGTTATTTATTAATGAATGTTAAAACCACATATATATATATATATATATATATTAAATGAACGTAAAGGAATATAACATATCACTGGATATTTTGTTAATATATTTACATATACTATAGTACTCTATAGTCATCATTATTAATATTCATATTATATCACAGGAACATGTAGAGGAAATGCGAAGAGCAAACCATGATTCAATCCCGGTGAGAATACCGTAACCAATTTTAATGTTTTTCAATTACATTTTCTCTACCCTTCTTTTTCAATTGAAAAATTAATATTTAATCTTATTGTTTTGCTTCACAAAAATTGGTGTAAGATTATTAACATTAATTTGTTATTAATCACACAATATCATCATATGATCAATTGAATAAAGTAATATCTCGAAAAACAAACACATTGGTGAAACTTATGCACCTAAAATTGGTTTCCATAATATTAAAATTTGGTTAATATATATCAACAAATAAATAATTGAAAATTTTTATAATAACAATTGATTAACTACTTATCATTATATTTATACAATGGAAAATTGGAACGAGAAGGAAAATGGGTAATGAATTTATTTTTTCTCTTTTTTTATTCTTTGAAGTAAATATGTTAGAGGGTGAATTTATTATTTCTTTTTCCATCCTTCTTGTTTTTTTTCTGTATACTTTTTTAAATATATTTTTTATGTTAAAAACCAATGTATGTGAGAAACTAATATATATATATATATATAATGAATTTATTTTTTCTCTTTTTTTATTCTTCGAAGTAAATATGTTAGAGGGTGAATTTATTATTTCTTTTTCCATCCTTCTTGTTTTTTTTCTGTTTACTTTTTTAAATATATTTTTTTTATGTTAAAAACCAATGTATGTGAGAAACTAATATATATATATATATATTAGTACATTAACATATATACTATAGCGTTTTGTAGTCATCATTATTTATTTATTTTTATGACCAGATTCGAGATCCGTGGACCCTTAATCCCTCTTGGACGGGATCAGACCATGTAAGATACTCATTTTTGACTAATCAACCTCCTCCTAAAACAGTTTGAACCCATGATTTTCTCTTTTATAGTCATCATTATTTAATAGTCTTATTACATCACAGGAAATAACCGGACGTACAAGAGAGTCTGATGAGAGACTACGAAATGGAATCACAGATAGACAGTTTTCTGTGTTACCTACCATCACGTTTCAACCTTCTATGGAAGATGAGAAGTATATTACTATCTTAATATCTCTTATATTCTCCTCTTTAAAGCTAATTAACACATGCATCAATAGGTGTATGATATGCCAATTAGATTATGAGCAAGGCGATAAATTGATGATTTTACCATGTACTCACAAATACCACGAAGATTGTATTCGTCAATGGCTCCAAAGAAGTCACGTTAGTATCGTCTTTTCTTCTATTACTTACATCAATATTTACATACATGCTCACTTCTAGATAATACATATACACAATCATATTACAAAGCTTTTATAGTTAAAATAAAAGTAGAAACTGAGCAAAAATATATCTGACAAAAAAAAAACTGAGCAAAAATATAAAAAAATTTATATAAAAATTTATAAATTATTTTACATTAATATTTTTCCAGTGTTGAATTTTCAACTTTTGTATTTATTGTAGAGAATAAAAATAAATAAAATTTTGGTACGAAAACATACGATTCAACAGATATATTGTTTAGTAAATAATAGAAATCTTTTGTACCCAAAAGCTATATAATCGCATCAGTAATGTATGAAAATGCTATGGTTTCTTTGCTAAATATTTTTAATTATAATACTAATTATAGTATTTCGTGTTATCTTTTCTCTTACTCTTGCAGCTTTGCTGCGTTTGCAAAAGGAGAGTGGATGTATGAAATTATATATGATCAACAGTGGAATCAATAAAATTGATATGAAATATCTTCTCTTTTATCTTTCTTTTTTGTAGACATTTATTAGATCATTTATAAATTTAATCAAACATATTTGTTAAAATAAAGCTAAATAAAAGAAATGAAAGGTTATTTACTACATATTGTTGTATAGTTTTGGTTATTATATTAGTTATACATATAAATAATATTTTGGATACATATTAATATTGCAAGTAATAATTTGATTCTCACTTGGTTTCAATTCTTTCGGATATTGAAGTTAAGACTATTTTGTCGGTTCCGTTTAAATTTCGGTTCGAATTTGGTTCGTTTCTTCAGATCTAGATATTTTAGTTCGATCATAGTGATATGTAATGACCGTTTTGAATTAAAATAAAATTAAAAGGAAAAAGAAAAAATAAATTAATAAACTTTTTTAAAAAAGTATTGGGCCGGGCCTGTTTTAAAACAGTTGTTGGGTGTCTTTGTCTGTAAGCTGTTGATCTGATTCTGACACAAAAACTCATTGTGGTCACCGGAAAGTAACTCTTGTTCCCACTGCTTTGTTAATTGTTACCACTACAGGTAGGTAAGGTGGCTTGGATAATGGACTTTGCCTTTTGTCCATGTAGAATTTGTTTGTTTCTTCCATTTCCAAAACCGTGAAAGTTTCGGATTTTCGCCTTTAAGACTTTTAGTATACCCCAATTTATTTTTCTCCGCAAAATAAATGACAACATTATCAATAAAGTGTTGGTCTAGCGGAAATTTTTTTGGAATTAAAGAGAAAATCACAGATTTTTTTATTATGTTGGGAGAAATTGGTTCGCTAATGACCAATATTTTATATGATCTGACCTTTTTTAGAAGATTAAAAGTCTACGAATTTCGAATCTCCTAGTAAAAAAAATGAAACCGCTAATAAAATTAGGGTGAATTTGGTAGAAAACCATAATAAAAATGTTTTATAAGTTTTCGAGATCAAAAGAATTATTAATAAAATATTAGGGTGGTTTACAAAGTTATCCCCCACCATTGAACAATTTTTTTTTGTTTCGAGACAAAAAAAAACTAGAAAATGTTTTGGAATAATTAAAAATTTTGTTGGAAAAGAAGAGACTAAAAATTAATTAATGATTTTTTGTAAGTTACTGCATTTGTTATAATTATCCATAAAATTATTAGTTTTTATCACGATTACTTGTGATTTATGAGATTAAAACTTTTTTATAATTTTGAGAAAAGTGGTGTGCATATATATATATATATTGTAGACTAGATGACAAAAATATTAATTTCTAAAAAAATTAGGGTCAAGATTATTATTTTATCTCGTTCTTGTAAGTGGTCGGCTCTTTTTTCTTGTACATAACGTTTTTGGTTGAAAGAAATTTAATCTAATAGTTACGACATGTTTGATTTTTCCAATTTGACATTGACACAGATGGATTATCTGTATTTAGAATAGAGACAACCAAACTGATACAGAACATATAATTTTTTTTTTTAAAAAAAACACAAATTATAAATAATTAATTCCAACAAAATGTGGGAATCATATAATTATATTTATATTATATGTATATGTGATTACTGATGATGAGACATAACAACAATACCATTAGCTGTCACTCTTTCAATTATTATTATTTTATTTTAAATATTAGACTTTCATAACAAAAAAAAAAAAAAATATTTACTTCACTTTGTTCAGACGTTTCTTTATTCTTCTTCTTCCTCCTCCTTCTTCTTCTTCTTCCTCTTCACATTTCATATTCATCACAACCTCTCTCTCTCTGTAAATTTGATTCTTTATAACATGTGAGATCTCTGTTTTGATCAGAGACAAGTAGAAGCAAAGAATAATCAAGAATGATGAAAATGAAGACAGGAACGTCGCCGTCAGTAAGCGGCGGAGGCGGCGGAGTAAGCGGCAATGAATGGGAGTCACGACCTGGAGGAATGGTCGTACAAAGGAGAACAGATCAAAGCTCCGACGTGCCACGTGTCATTAGGGTCCGAGTCAAATACGGGTCGGTTTATCATGAGATCAACATCAATGCTCAATCTTCATTCGGAGAGTTGAAGAAAGTGTTGTCTCCTCAGATCGGACTTCACCATGAAGACATGAAGATTCTTTATAAAGATAAAGAAAGAGATTCAAAGATGTTTCTTGATCTTTGTGGTGTTAAAGATCGATCTAAACTTGTTGTTAAAGAAGATCCAATCTCTCAGGAGAAACGTCTTCTTGAGAAAAGAAAAAACGCCGCCATTGAAAAAGCTTCTAAATCAATCTCCGACATTAGTTTAGAAGTCGATAGACTCGCCGGACAGGTATTAAAAAACAGAGCTTTTCCGGCGAACTCTGTTTTTTCTTAAATTCCTCTGTTTCCGGCGAACTCTGTTTTTAAAAATTCCTCTGTTTCTTGCGAACTCTGTTTTTTAAAAATTCCTCTGTTTCGTGAAATCTTTAAGACTCTGTTTTTTATTTTTGTCCGATTGATAGGTGTCGGCGTTTGAGTCGGTGATTAATAAAGGAGGAAAAGTTGAAGAGAAGAGTCTCGTGAATCTTATTGAGATGTTGATGAATCAATTATTGAGACTTGACGCCATTACTGCTGATGGAGATGTGAAATTAAAGAGGAAGATGCAGGTAATGTAAAAAAAATTACATCAACTTTTTTAAAAATCTAATTTTTATTTGATTTTTTTTAACACTGATCGAATCCAAACGAAATTAATTTATGAATATTTGATTTGGGATTTTGGAAGGTGAAAAGAGTTCAGAAGTATGTTGAAGCACTTGATGTATTGAAAGTCAAGAACTCAACTATCAAAAAAATTGAAATCAACAACAACATCAAATCCGTTCGCCACAAACTCCAAACGCCAACGCAAACGCAATATCAGCAACGCGATTTGTTATCGTTTGTGGATGAAGAGGAGGCGCCGAGGAATTCGGGCGCCTCTTCCTCATCGGCGAATGTAATTAGTGATTGGGAGATGTTTAATTCTGGATCGACAGCAAAGGCGGTCGAAACAGTTAAACCGGTTCCTCCAAGATTCAAATGGGAATTCTTCGATTAAAGCTATAAACACCATATTATATACATGATAAATATGTTTTAAATTTTTTTTCTGTTTTTCAGATGTGATTTTTATTGTTTCTCATCTCATTGTGGGATGTATGATTTGTGATTGATCTTGGCAAATTTATTTTTTGCGGTTTGTTATTAATATGTATTGACTTGTTGGTCTCCCCTTTAAGTCAATTCACAAATAAGAGGGGAGTTTCAACAAACAGAGTTTCATTATCATCATCAATTCATCATCATCTTATTATTGTAATCCTTCAAGATTTCTAATTTCTTTACTATTACAATAAAAGTTAACATAAAGTTATAATAATAGTTTATAAATGAGTCTAATACTAATGTGTCTTGTAGGTAGGTCTTGTGGGTTTAAATTCATACTAGTTGTTGTGTGAATTTAAATATGATTAAATTGATGGACCATAATAATATATATGAAAACCGATCAATGAATTCCATTGATATTAACTATGATCACTTCACTTGATATCATAAATTGTATAGAATTCCTAAACATGTTCGATATGAGGTTTTTTATAAACAGGTCTTTGAGCATAAGTTAGGTAAATGACCGATCAAGACTACTCAAACTTTGAGAATTTTCTAGAATTACTATATTTTTTTCTTATGATAATGTTACATATGTATGGCCAACAAAATTCATTTTATTAAGAAACTTTTTAAAAAATATTTAACATATATTTGAATGTATATGCAATTATATGCTTGGAAATTTTGAATAATATACTTATAAAATGATCTCATATATATTTTTGATTAAGGCCACTATTTTCGCTAGACCACCATGTCTATGAAAAGAGCAAACTTTAAAGTAAAATATTGTTATGTAAAATATTGCAAATGATCACGAAATGTGTATCGTCATATGTGGTGTTTATCGTTTACAATAATCACTGTTTTCTTTCGAAACAAAAAAAAGTTATTTGAAGTTTTTTTTAATAATTGTAAATACTTTAAAATAGTTGATATTTGTTTTTATTGTATAATTTTATGTCATATATTTGATAATTTTTTTGGTAACACATGCCAATCATAGCATTGAATATGTTTCTTGTGAAATTGGCAACTTATGGTGACCAAAATTATATTCATTGCTTCCTATTAAGGCTAAGAAGTCGATGGAAGAGGAGGAATCTTTGGGATAGCTAAATGCTTAATTCAATAGTGTATTGAAATGACAAAAGGCAAAGTACAATAAAGTTCATTAAGGAAATGATTTCGGATTTGGCTAATCATATACTATTGTTACTTTTAAAAGCCAATTTAACATTTTTAACAAAAATTCAGATCTTTAGATATGATTAAGCCTTTTTGATAACCAATAAGACTGAAAGAAGTAATTATTTGATATATCAAATAATTTATCGTGACATGATCAGTATCCAATGAGAAAACTTGCTTGGGTTCTAACACAAAGATTTGGTGTGGCTCTTAATGTTTACTTGACACCTATTTTTGAGCAATGGATGAAATTGGATAATATTGCTTTCTGGTTCTTCAAAAAGAGTTGGAGTGAAAAATAAGAATTGTAATATTTTTTCCATTTTAATATTTCAGAATGAAATGGACAAAAAAGCTTAAAATACCAAAAAAGTTAATTATAGGATGTAGTCATCTTGAAGTGTATGAAGATGTTTAAAAGTTTCTGTTGTGAATAGACATGAGTTAATCTAAAAGAAAGATAAAAACTTTAGAGATAAAACTTCTATTGAAGTAAACATCTATTTCGGATTTTTTTTATCGATCGTGTGAATTAATCTTTACAAAACTCTTAGATCATATATTTATAGACTCGAAAACTTGAATTCCTAAATCGATCTAGTTTTGGATCCTAAGCACAATAGGAAAACGTATAGCAGGCCACAATAAATTAACAATCACCTTGAGAAATGACAGTTTTTTAAATGGTTTGTTTACCTACACCAAACCTTTATAAATCTAAAATTGGTGGTTTTCTAAAAAATGTTAATAACTTATGGTATTTTTGGAATTTAAATTTGTTTTATGATATTTTAGGATAAATTTTCTTAAATAAACCAATTTCAATAAGTCTAATTAAAATATTTTCATATAAGTATATTAAAGTCACAGATATGTCTAGACTTAATTGTGATATACAAATGCCAATCTAAATATAGAAAAATTATAATGGATAAACCAAAAAAAATTATTAAATGAGTTTCAGTTCTACCAAAAAATCAAATTACATTATTTACCTTCCAATTTTTTTTCACAAAGGGAGGGCTTTTTGTAAAAACATTCAATATTTTTTATTATTACTAGGTAAATACCCGTACTATGTTGCGGATTATTTTTATTAACTACTACATATAATACATGATTAAAATACGTATATACCAAAAGTACGTGTGTTTTAGTAAAATTACACTAAGTCCTACATATTTGTGTCATCTTCATCGATTTGTATTGTACTTGTATTTTTTTGTGGTGTGAAAAATATTTTTTGTTTAAATTGAAATTATAAATTTCTAACCATTTTGTTGGATTTTCTAAACTATTAAGTAAACGTCGAGTTTAATACAAATTGAGAGTTGTGGATTATCTCAAAAATTATTATCGTACTTACGTCGAAATGAAGATACAAATAAAATATCAGTCAATTATATTATAAAATTTTAATCAAATTACCATATATAAATGAACATATGAAGTTGAAAAGATCAAATATTATATTAACATTATATTAAAAAAATATCTAATATTATATTAACATTATATTAAAAAAGATCTAATATTATATTATAAAATTTTTAATCAAATTATCATATATAAAGATCATAAATGAACATATGAAGCCGGAAAGACACCTCAAATCATACTTAATTTTTAAGCATTTTATGTATAATAATATTATATTAATTTGTCAACATTGAAAATGATGTGTATTTATGTTTTGTTTTTATTGGTCATTTGATTTAAATATTTTTATGAGGTGTCAAATTCTTACAACACAAAAATGATTATGTGTCATCATTTGGAGAGTCTCTAGTGTTATTATAGTATTGATACTAGACATTTTGCCCGCACTACGTTGCGGGGTTTTTCTTTGTTTTTAATTTTTACTAATTTTGACATATTTATTAACTAAGAATTGTCTACGTCAGAATTTTGTTTTATATCTTTTATTAATTTAATATATTTATGTTACTTGTAGTATTGTAATACTACATATTCTTAGTTCACAATACGAAAATTATTATTAAAAATGCTAACTACATTAGAGTTGAAAACCTTATAACGAATATAGAATATTCTCGCAAAATCTCTGTAACATTTCTATCATATATGTCATATCCCGACAATACAAAAATTAGTTAGCACTTTATTGAACAAAATTTAATTTTTAGAAAGATAAAATGAAAAATTTAGCAATACATTTCTTGACATAAATCTAATTCAATCATATTTTCGAATTTTATACATTTACGTAATTAATTGTTTGAACAATAATATTGAAAACATTGTGATAATATATAATGCATAGTAGAGGAAGTAAATGATTTATATTTTATTTTTATTTATATTCATGTCATGTACATGCGATGTGAGTGCATTTCAATATGACTTATTACAAATTTTATTTTTTAGTCTAAATTAGGACTCATGTCCTTTCTAATTGAAATTATATTTATGTTGTTTATCAAAATATCAAATCATATGATAATTTTAGTTATGTTAATAAATGTAGTGACGGAGGAAATTTAAATTTAACATTTCCAAATTGTAAACGTTAGTTAAATAAAATATTACTATTCTCTTTCTACAATATTTTTTATTATTTTCGCAAATTTTTTTTAAGAGTATAAGTTATAACCATATTGATTGATTTCCTATAGAGATAAAGTATTAATTTGTACTTATTAAACAAACTTTTTCAAACTAAAATTTTCATGCAATATCTCTTCTTTTTCATAGCAAGATTCCATTGAGAATATAAAATGGTAGGAAGAAGAGAGAAGATAAGAGAAAGAGAAATATACTTTTAAAATAATTATGTCATTGATTTGAGAAAGTTAAAGATTTCGAATTACAAAAAAAATAAAAAACAAAATAATTAAAAGGTTGATATATAGAATTTAATTGATATAGAATATTAAAAGGTTTTAATTTTTATTAAATTTTTTATTGATGATGTGTCAAATTTCTAGAGACTAAAAATGTTTAGGTGTTCTCTTTTGGAAAGTCATAAACATTATTATAGTATTGATTATTAATATTATGGACTTTCAAAAAATTAATTAATGTTTCTTGTAGATTTATGCAACAAATTCACCCATAAATATATCAGAAGTCGTCAAATTGGATGCCTATTGGGCTGTAAAGCCTGATCAATAGATTAAACCACTAAATTATAACCATATGGTCTTTAGTTTTATACTTTCAAAATTTGTAGATATATTTAAATCAAACGAAACGTTTAGTTCGAAGATTCCTTCTTAAGTTACTTAATCAAAGTTTTTTAATTTGCTTTTGGTGTCCAATCAATTTTTTATTGGTAATCTATTAGAGGTTCACCTGCTTGTTCAGTCACCAATAGGACGGCCCGATGAAATAAACAGTTGAAATAGATGGTTCACTTCTCATAGATGAATTTAAGGGATAATTAATTAGTTTATACGAAATGGTTGTGAACCTTTTGAAAAACACCTTAACAATTAATTTTTTGCATTTAATAGAAACGAAAAAATTTAAAATTTATAGTCAAAGAAAATTATGATTAAACCATCTTAGACACCTTTAAATTTTTGTGTTTTATAATTGGTTTTTGACCCTGCTTCAAAAAATTTATAGGTTCATCTCTTAATATCATGGTTTAATTCTCTTCTGCACGATCTTTATTCTGCGTCATGCAACTTTTTTATTTTTTGTTAAATCATCATGCAACTTGGCCACAACGTAGATACATCCAATAACCAGGTCCGACCTTGAGAAGTTTTACAATTTTTGGGCCGGAAGCCTATAAAATTTTTTGGATCATTTGTTTTGGATTTTAGGGGAGAAAAATAAAATTAAACCATGTACATACATTTAATTGAATTTGTGACCTCAAACTTAAAAAACCATATCCACTTACCACCTGAACTAATAGAAACTTTTACCAAAAAGTGACTGATTTTTTATTTATAATTATGGGGCCGAAAGCTGTTGCTTATATAGCTTACTATCAGGGCCGAACCTGCCAATAACAAAAAGAATCTGGACTTCCACAAGTTTTGAAGATTAGATAGTAAGAATTGAGAAGGGTTTTTGGAGTTAGTTTACACTAACGGGATGCTAAAGTTTAAAATAAGGGAAATGGTAAAGAATAACCAAATAAAAACTTGTGTTTTGGAGCAAATAAGTTTCTAACATCTTTTGTTTTGGAGCAAATTTATTTTTTGGGATAATTTAGGGGTAAATATGAAGTTTTGATTGATTCAAACTAATCCTCTAGAGAGAGTGACCCTTGAATATGTTCCCTCTTTGGATTTACAAATGGGTCGTGTTACAAAACGACCTCTGTTTGTCTTTACCAAATCGATCTCTTATCTAATCTAAGATAGACTCAATCTTGATTCTGTGACTACTCCTTGGCTAATCAATTTAATCCTACGATACGCAACCTTGAATCTATGACGATGCGGTGATATACGAAACAAAGATAGCGCAAGAACAGAAAGTAAAGACACGAGAGAGTTACATGTTCAGCCTCCACCGTAAAACTCGACGGCAGCCTACTCACACCGGGACCGCGATCACCGAAAAATCCACTACTCCGGCAAAGCCAATATCACGAGTTACAAAGAAAGCCTCTCGCCCTCACGTCTTTCTCTTCTCACTCTCTCAGATTCAACAACAACAAAAGATAAAGAATCTAAAAGAAAACCCAAGAAGAAAGAGCTCAACAATATCTCTTTTTACGTTGTAACGACACACACTTCTTGTAACAGCATCAACAAACTTTGCCATCGAAAGCTCTCTTCAAACTTCTCCAAATCGGGTCAAAAACAGTGTTACTGGAGCTCCAGAAACCAAAATCGATTTCAATTCTTAATGGACCTTAAACACATTCACTGGTCCAGTAGCTTAAGCCCATTAAGTAAAAAATCTCCACATAATGGTTTAAGCTACACCATCTCCAGATTGCTTTAAGACTCTTACTTGCTTCAACCCAATCTGCCTTCGACTCAAACTGTAGCTTCTCTTGCGATCCCAAAATCATCACCAACAACTCAGCTTTAAGATGAAACAAGTCAAGTGCTTCATCAACCTTTTTAATTGGCAAAAATTTAGTGAAGATATCAGCCGGATTCACTAATGTTAAAATCTTTACCACTTTCAACCAGCCTTCTTCGATTATCTCTCTTATGTGATGAACTTTACATCAACATGCTTTGTTCTTTTGGGATGAACATTATTCTTCGAGAGATCAATCACGCTTTGTGAATCACTGAATAACTCCACCTGATCCTGAACATATTCGAAATCTGCTAACAAACACTTAAGCCACTTTGCTTCTTTTGCAGCCTTCGATAACGCAATATACTCAGATTTTGTTGTTGACAGTGCAACAACCTCCTGAAGACCAGATTTCCAGCTGATCGCAGTTCCTCCAAGAGTGAAAACAAAACCTGTTATGGACCTTCGTTTTTCCAAATCAGATGCAAAATTCGCATCGCTGTAACCACTCAGCTTTAAAACTTCTCTTTTCTGGAATATCAACCTCAGGCATGTTGACCCTCTAAGATATCTTAATAGCCATTTTACCGCTAACCAATGCATCTTAATGGGTCTAGCCATGAACCTGCTTACAAGTCCCATTCCATATGCAACGTCGGGTCTAGTACCAATCATAATATACATGATACTACCTATAACATTTGCATAAGGGATTGATTTCATGTAATCTCCTTGGCTCTTAAGTTCTTCATCAGTTGGCGACCTTAGTTTGAACTCAGCACCAATCGGCATTGACACTGGTTTAGTTTGATCAAGCTGAAACAATTTCAAGATCTTCTCTATATACTTACTCTGAGATAGCTCAAGTCTGAGCCGTGATCTGTCTCGGCTGATCTCCATCCTAAGTATCTTCCTTGCACACCCTAGATACTTCATCTCAAAGACACGACTTAACTGCTTCTTAAGTTCATTCACTTCCCTCTTATTTTTTGAAGCTACTAACATGTCATCAACATAAAGTAAGAGGTATATGAATGAACCATCAACAGATCTTTTCACATACATGCAACTATTCCATTCACTTCTTGAGAAACCAACCGACTTCATAAAGTGATCAAAATTTTGATTCCATTGCCTCGAGCTTTTCTTCAAACCGTACAAAGACTTCTTAAGCAAACAAACCCAATATTCCTTACCTTTGACCACAAAACCTTCGGGTTATCTGATGTATATGGTCTTTTTTAAGTCCCCGTGTAAAAATGCGGTCTTGACATCCAATTGTTCCAATTCCATGTCTTCATAAGCAACTATCTCTAGCAAAATCCGAATGGACACATGCTTAACAACGGGTGAAAAAATCTCATTATAATCGATACCTTCTCTTTGGGAATAGCCTTTAACAACCAACCTTGCTTTGAACCTAGCCTTCTCAACCCCGAGAATACCTTCTTTTCTCTTATAAATCCATCTACAACCAATGACTCTTGCCTTTTCTGGTAGCTTAACCAAATCCCATGTTCTGGTTTTAGACAAGGATGTAATCTCTTTACTCATTGCTAAGTTCCAAAACTCTCAATCCTTATCTTTCAAAGCTTCTTGGAAATCATATGGCTCAGGGAAGTTTCCATCTTCGGTAGTTAAGAAAACATACTCCACCAGTTGGTTATTATCTCTAGACCGTAATGGTTGATTAATCTGTCTCCGAACTCTGTCTCTAGCAAGCTGAAACTCACTTAGATTATGAGGTTCAATTGCTTTTTCACTTTTAGATTCATTCTCAGCTTCACTTTCAGAAGTTCCAGCTTCTTCACTAGAAGAACACATCTCCATCACACTGTCATTTATCTGCTTTGCAGCTCATACTTCGATTTCCAGACCTTTATCAGCTCCACCAGCTGCTTCTACCATTGACTTCCCTTTCGGATATGATTTATACAACTGATCTTCTCGAAAAATCACATTTCTACTCAACACAGACTTATGTTCTTCAAGTAACCGAATCCTATAACCTTTCACTCCATTTTAAAATCCCAAGAAAATCCCTTTCTTAGCTCTAGGATCTAGTTTACTGTCATCTGTATGAACATATACGATGCATCCGAACCTTCTCAAGTATGAATAAACAGGTTTCATGTCATACCAAACTTCATCTGGAATTTTGTCTTTAATAGCAGAAGATGGAGTCTTGTTTAGTAGATGCACCGTTTTGTTTGCCGCCTCGGCCCAAAATTTTTTTGGCAAACCTGTTTCGCTTAACATACTTCGTACTCTGTCCATAATTGATCTGTTCATCTGCTCCGCAACTCCGTTCTGTTGTAGGGTAAATGGAATTGTCTTATGTCTCACAATACCATGCTCCTTACACATCAAATCGAATTGAGAGTTACAAAACTCCAACCCGTTATCCGATCTGAACTTCTTTATATTTTTCCCAGTTTGGTTTTCTACCATCACTCGCCATTCATCAAACTTAGAGAAAGCTTCACTCTTTGTTCGAAGAAACATGATCCAAACTTTTCAGCTATAATCATCAATGATGCTAAGGAAATATTTTCTGTCAACTAAAGACTTAGGCACAAAAGGTGAACCCCACAAATCGGTGTGAACGTAATCAAGAGGACCCTTGGGTATATGCTTTCCTGTGTTAAACTTGAGTCTGTGTATTTTCCCAAAAACACAATCTTTACAAAACTCATCCTGCTTAACACCCTTGATATCAATAAAACCTTTCTTAACCAGCAACTCGAGGCCATGTTTATTTATGTGACACAACTTACTATGCCACACCCTTGAATCTGATTTTGTAACCTCATGACTATGAGCCTCTAAGTTCCCTGTAGTTCTCTTTTCCATAAAAAAATATAAGGTCCCGTACCTCTGACCTTGTAGCAACACCCTCCCATCCTTCTTGATATGCATATAGCCATTTTTTGATTCATAACTACAACCTAAAACTTCTAGAGTACCAGGAGAAATCATATTCCTTTTCATCTATGGTATGTACCTGACATTTGTAAGTACTACTTTTGAACCATCAAGATTAATACCCATAACCTTTGACATAGAATCATTAGCCTTCCTAACCTAACCAGAGATTGTTTCATCAAGTTTCTCGAACCAATCTCTTTTCTAACACATATGATAAGAACAACCTGAATCAATAATCTACCGTGACTTTAAATCCATAAGAGAAATGCTTGTGACTCATTCACACATAAAACATCGATCCTCACATCATTGTTATTTACCCGTGAGTTCTCTCCACGATGAATGTACTTCCTCTTAGAATCACCATTCCTCATTGGACATTGCATCTTGAAGTGCCTTTCCTCACCGCAGAGCCAACAACCTTTCTTCTTTGTCTTTTGTTTATTTTTGCCTTTTCCTTTCTTGGATGAAGTGGTTTGCTTGCTCTCATCAGCTTTGTGCCAGTTTGTATTGTTGTTTTTGCCCTTCACAAACAAGTTGTTGCTATAGGTTTTGATGATTTTCCGTGAAACTCAGACTCCAACTCTTTGGACTGAATCGCTGAAATCACTTCTTGCAGAGTCAAAGATGTTTTACTATATCTCAGGGTGTCTCTTAAGCCATCAAAATGTTGAGGTAGAGACGTCTTCATCAGAAATCGATACCTCACCATTTTCAAGATCTGATATGATCTTCAGAAAATCATCTATATTCTTTTCAATAGAGGAACCTGGATTCATCTTGTAACCAAACAACTTTTGCTTAAGATGAATCCTACTTGTAAGTGACTTAGCCATATAGAGTTCATCCAAAATCTTGAACATTCCAATGGTTGTTCTCTCCTTGATGATCTTCCTCATGATACTATCTGAAACACTAAGAATGAGAGTACTTCTGGCCTTTCTTTGCTTTTCTACTATAGTCTTGTCATCAACCTTCTCCGACTAACCTTCACCCTTCTTCATCACAGACGAATCCATCGACAATACATCATAGATTCCCAAGATTTCCAGATGTGCTTTTATCTTCTCTTTCCATAGCATATAATCACCATAACCATTGAATTTCTAAAACTCAATCTTAGCGGAAGCCATTGTAAAGAAACTCAATCTCTTATCGACAGAGCTCTGATACCACTTGTTACAAAAAGACCTCTGTTTGTCTTTACCAAATCACTCTCTTATCTAATCTAAGATAGACTCAAACCTGATTCTGTGACTACTCCTTAGCTAATCGATTTAATCCTCCGAGACACAACCTTGAATCTATGGCGATGCAGTGATATACGAAACAGAGATAGCGCAAGAACAAAAAGTAAAGACACGAGAGAGTTACGTGTTCAGCCTCCACCGTCAAACTCGACGGCAGCCTACTCACGTCGGGACCGCGATCACCGAAAAATCCTCTTCTCCGGCAAAGCCAATTTGACGAGTTACGAAGAAAGCCTCTCGCCCTCACGTCTCTCTCTTCTCACTCTCTCAGATTCAACAACAACAGAAGATAAAGAATCTAAAAGAAAAACCCAAGAAGAAAGAGCTCAACAATATCTCTTTTTAAGTTGTAACGGCACACACTTCTTATAACAACATCAACAAACTTTGCAATCGAAAGCTCTCTTCAAACTTCTCCAAATCGGGTCAAAAACAATGTTACCGGAGCTCCAGAAACCAAACCCGGTTTCAACTCCTAATGGACCTTAAACACATTCACTGACCCAGTAGCTTAAGCCCATTAAGTAATAGGCCGAAAGCAAAGATCCATACCCGTGCAGGGGTGTCTAGAGACAACAATATGTAGTTCCTTCTAACAGGATTTAAACTCGCAACCTGTTTCCAGAAATGAGTCCGTCCTTTACTATTTGGTCATGCTGGTCTGGACAAAATTTTTTACCATTTTGTTTCTATTCATTTCTTTTTGTTTAAGGGTGATTATATTGTAAAGCTCCCCTATATTTTTTTGCCAATCCTAAAACTTAATTATAATTTTTTTTTGTTAGAACACAAACCACCCTTAATTAAAACTAGAGTTTAACCCGCACGTCCGTGCAGGTATTTTTCATTTTACAAACGTATAACTTTCATATTATCATAAAAAAATTATATTGTCTCTTATTACATTTTTATTATATAGTACTTTGTTTTATACATTTTATTTTTTATTAATTGTTATTAATTTTTTGAGTTAGGTACAATAAATTCATATATGAAATAATCAAACAGGAGAATTTTCTACAAAATATGTTTCTTGAAGATATATAGTTGTAGATATAAAAGTTTAACATATGTTAATAATTTTACTTTTTGTATAAGATTACATAGTTTAAAATTTTTAATCCGCTTTAATATTTAAATTAAGAATTTTAAAAGAACAAATATGATAATTTACCTATTTAATATAATGGTTTCATCTTGAATTTATATAATAATTCTATTTAATATAATATAGAATATAATATGAAATATATATTAGCTTAGAA